>VOPJ01008793.1:0-209568 GCA_014673585.1 Semibalanus balanoides | reverse complement strand
TTCTGGAGCGATGTCCTAAAACTGGAAAATTTGACCTTCGATGACCTCTGATGACCTGAGTTTTGACGTGAGCACAAAAAGTCTGAAATAGTTTCGAAATGATTTTTGATAACGGTTCGAACAGTGCTTTTTGTTTTGCTCTAAGAACCATAGGAGCCGAGTTGGACGGGGGTGTTCAAACACCCCCCCCCCCCAGTCGGGCGAAGGAAATGCAGAGGCACAGTGGGGCGCGGGTTAACCCACCCGCGCTGGGCGAGGGGTGGCGTGGAGAATAAATGGAGGGGTCGGACGCCTTTTTATTAAACCCGTCATTTAAAGCTTCATGTTTGTTAATATGAATACATTTTGGGTGGGTATTAGACGGATTTGATTGCGCTTTACAGAGCTGTAAAGTTGTTAACGATAATTGCTTATATAATTGTTACACGTGCTTACTCCGGGCCGATAATTTCTCTACACATCCGTATATATACCTGACCCATATCCGTGCGAATCGTGGTTGCCGAGATACTGGTCCGGCATTGCAACTCCAAACACACCGCACACACTATAGCTACACACTCCACTGAACTGAATATAACCCTCTCCGCGCGGCCCGGGTCGGGACAAGGGGGTGCCATCCTCTGGTGCCACCACTACGGGTCCTCCCCGGCCCAACAGCAGCCATCCCGGCCACGGCGGGTCCCCAGCGCAGTGAGGAGTCTGTTGCGCCCGTGTAATGGCTCAGCAGCCGGTCAGTTCGAGAGAACGGTGACGGCCACGGCGTGTCAGCACCGTGACCAATGTGGTGCGGGTGCGACCATCGTGATAATCACGATTGTCGTCGTTGAGGGATGCCGCAACTGCGGCCAGTTATCATGCAGCATCACTGTGTGATGATAACGTGATCAGTGGGTCAAGTCCCTAATGTCCCTTATGTCCTGTTGCTTGTTTTGTTGTATGTAAACATCGTCTGTAATTGGGTGCATGTCCGTTGACGATCATATAATAAATAAAAATATAAATATCAAATAAAAAACGGCACTCTGAGAATACGTCGTTGTAGTTTCCGGCTTGTGCCGGAAACTACAACGACGTGTGTAAAACTGGAAGCAGCTAAGAAAATGTTTTAAATATTTTTGTTCAACCACATGAGTCAAAGCAAAAAATAAATATAGTTAAATATAGTGTAACAATCTTCAAAGAAGCGGCAGGGTTTCTGCCCCAAAACCATACGGCTGAGTGGTGCACAGCCAGCCATCTTCTTTCCTCGCCATCTTCTGAACCAATGGTTTAATTGAGACATAAAACATGGCCAGGGGCGTAGGAACTTATTTGAAGTTGGGGGCGGGGGGAGCAAATCGGGATACAAGTAGAGAAACTTCTCCAAATTTTGTATTTTTTAGTCAATTTTCCAAAAGTTTCGTTAAAAAAAAATTGGGGTAAAAAACTACATTTTGAAAATATGAGAAAGCCAGGTTGTAGAACTCATCATTTCACGTGTTTTAAAGTCTGAACTTGCAATTTGCTTCAAAACTAGACTTTTAGGCGAATTGCCAAACATTTTGCCGAAGCCATTTTCGATCAAAAATACCCTGTAGTGACGTCAGTTAATAAAATCGGTAAATCGCAAATTTTGTTCGACGCAACTACTGATTTTGCATAGATGACGTAAAACTGATGGACGCAAAGGTATACCAAGCTTCAAGTCGATATCTGCAACGCTTCAGAAGTTATTCTGGAAAAACCGAGGGGGGATTCGTATCCAAACCCGGCCCCTCCCCCAGGCGGTCGTGGGCTATGCCCCGTAATTTTGGACCAGGTATTTAGACTCGAAAGTTTGGGGGGTCAGCCTGCCCCCGGCTCCTACGCCTATGAACATGACAATCAAAGCATCTCTACTTAGTGCTTCAATTGACATTGATCTGACACGGTGGCGTACTAGTGAGATGTCATTTTCGCAAAATGTCCTGACCAATACCAACCCAATACCGAACAGAAGGCATTTTGGTCGACCACTGACCTTAGAATAATACCTAAATAAATACCTACAAATTTGGATGCGGCATAAATACCTACAAATTTGGATTGAAGGCAAAAATGTCTCAAATTTGACCAATTTTGAAATAGTAGGTGGTGATGAAGTATTAAAATATGTATATTGTAAAATGCATACAATACTTATTTTTGAAGACATCACCTACTCTTATGAGCAATATCTTCTATCTTGATATAATAACGATGTGTCCTATTTAGCATTCATACTAATTTATTGAATTTCGAGCAAATTAAGCATCAATTTGCTTGACAGAAATTAGAATGCGTAAAAATGTGACGAAAAAGTGGACTTTTTACGATAAGGCTGACCGAAAAATGTCCAGAAATCGATTAGCCTGACCGAACGATTACCAAATCGGGCACACAATTTTTCGGTTAAAAAATTTGGGTAACCGATTGACACCACTATGGCGTACCTAGGATGCACTCCAGGGGGGGACATTTTGGATCAGGGGGCATCATAATCCAATAAACATTTTATGTCGGGCCGACGTCGAAAGATGTCGGTATCTCGGCAGCGGCATGCCGACGTCGCGGATATGTCCGCCTATGCCGAGGTCCAGCCGACGTTGGCAGATGTCGGCATCTCGGCAGCGGCATGCCGACGTCGGCTACACATCGGATATGTCCGCCTATGCCGAGGTCCAGCCGACGTCGGCAGATGTCGGCATCTCGGCAGCGGCATGCAGATGTCGGGCCAACGTCGACCCGACGTCGACTTGACCTCGGCTGGACGTCGGCATAGGCTGACATATGTGACGTTCAGCTGACTTCGGGCCGACTTCGGCCTGACGTCGGCATGTTTATTGGGAAGGTACCCCCACCAAAACCTTACCGGACTTGGCCCACTATATTTCTAGAGGGGCATATTTTCACACACAAAATTGCAATTCAATCTGTATTATTTTTTACCATGGGGTCCAAGGTACATCCACGAAACTCGCCGTATTCGGCAAGGCCAGCCAAATGCGTTGTGTTTTGTAGAAAGCATCGTGGGCATAGGCCCTATTTTGTTTGTATTGGTGCACCGGCAAAAGGGGCCAGGTCCCGTCGATGCTCCAAAGGCCTTGGTTGTTCATCCATGAAGCCCAATATCGGTCTTAAAATGGCCAGTTCAACCCAGTATTTGCCCTGGTTGATCCTAAAAATATTTTGGGTGCAGACAAATCCAAAGAACCCAGCCGACCCTCCCAGCAGGGGTGGATACAAGGGAGAGAGAGAGTTGGGCAATAGCAGATAGCCCCCTCCCCCTATGTCAATCTAAGGGCAAACCAAATTGTGTTAAAGTTTAATTAAAAATATGGTCCCACTCAAAATACAGTAGGCCAAATCAGGGAGTTTTACATTTTGGGGATAGGTAGGAAGACTGTCATTCAGGGGCCCTGTACCTTTTCATTTTCAGTTAATGGGGCAACTGACGGGAACAGGGGCTTCTGCCTTGCACCGGGCCCCATGTTCAGTACCAATATGAAGGGGTCCCCCTGACCAACAAAGGGGTTTCTGATAGTCCTGAATAGTTTGTTCTGTTGTTCCTAACAATTTGTCTAAGACAAAAGTGTACTAAAAAAATGGTTCCATGTGACATTACCAATCTGGAACACCACAAATTTATTCCAATCTGCAAAGTATGGCATATTCGACGATATATCATTGGTGCTGGCCCATCCCCACCGGCTGGTGCAGATTTGGTGTGGATTTAGAGAAGCTGGTGCATATTAGTTGAGGTGCAGATTTGGTAGGGTTCAGTGCGGACCTATAATGGTGTGGTGCCAATGCTGCAATGCGGGAAACAGTCACACTGGGTAGATAAACTTAAACAAAGCTTTGCATACTTTTTCACATTAGTAACTAGCACTGGAGAAATGTCCACTCAGTTTCCGACCCAACAATGGCGTTTTACTGGTTTTGATGGTCTGGTGTGGATCTTTGGCTGATCTGGTGCACACTGGTGTGGATTTTTGGCCTTCTTGGTCCGATTTGGTGTGAATTGTAGTCATGAGCTGGTGCACCCATTGACTCCTGTGCCACACTTTGCAGTCTGGAATTTATCTACCATAAAATTGATGCACACAAGTGGAGTGCCACAAAACTGGCCTAAAACCTTAATTATAATGTTTTAGGGTTAAGATCAAATTACTGGTCACAACCAAATCCCAGAGTTTGTATAGTATAGGTAGTATAGACTGTAGATGATATCCGGTATTCAAAACACCAAAGCATAGAACAAGTTACACTGATAATAGCATGCAAATTATTGCATTCTGATGTGACTGAAAATTGCATTACTCTATAGGGTCTCCAATTATCACTTTCTTCTTTGATTTCCAGAATCAAAATTTGACTTCCAGAATCAATGAACTGAATGAAAGCCAGAATCAAAGAACAAGAAATTGAATATATTGATGGTTCATGATTAAATGAGGTGGGATACTTAAATGCAAAGCTATCAACCCGCGAGGAAATGAGCATGGTAAGTATCTAATTTAGCGAAGTTCACTTACTTTGTAATCAGTTGACAACGGACAACCTTTAACTGGGCCACGAACTCTTGATTACACTACAACTTCAAATAAAATGCAAACAGGAGTAGCCAAGAAGCAGGAGAGATTGCAATAGTCACAAAGCTGCAAATGTTAGTTTAAAAAATCGCAGAGGATTCACTCTTATACACACTCTTTCCCGCACTACAAACGACGACGCAGTAAAATTTGCTGGAACCTCGTGCTTATCTCCAACGCTATTGATTTTCATGGAAAGTAGCGGAATATTTCGTCTCACGCAAGCTATATTTGTACCCGTTACAAAGAAAACAATATGGCAGCAGTTCCCGCCATATCTTGAATAAAAAAATAATTGTATCTTCATGGAA
This sequence comes from Semibalanus balanoides, assembly GCA_014673585.1. NCBI lineage: Eukaryota > Metazoa > Arthropoda > Thecostraca > Balanomorpha > Balanidae > Semibalanus > Semibalanus balanoides. Next base: position 204,662 of record VOPJ01008793.1, on the reverse strand, counting down.
AGAAATTCCTCTACCTCCGAAAGGACCTGCCGCTGCCTCACAAAAAATGATTGTGGTATTGCAGCCTGCAAGTACAAGCAGTCAAGCAGTACAATTTAATCATTCCAGCTGGAACTGGTAGGTACTACGGCTGTTTTTAGACCTATGCATTATTAAATCACACAAAACAACAAATGTAAGAAAATTCCAATTCGAAACTGGCTGGTCCTCGCCCTGCATTTCGAGTCGCACGAAAAATTACGAGGATAACCATGAATCATGGAGTCATTATAATATCGTTTTCTGCCAAAGCAGCACATAAAGCGTTATTGCGTACCTGCAGTTTCCAATGGCTGTAGCAGGCCTGGGCCTGGAACATCTCTGCCCTCGGTTTCGGTATGTTGTGGGGCACAGACTGATCATGAAATTATATGACACGTGGTGGGGAAAGTCGGATGGCTTATGTAAAACGTTCACCTGTATTCGGATTCCTTCGGCGAACATATTAAAACATATTTGTAAATTACATATATACGAAAGGCAACACTAACAGCCTGCGCGTCATCCTAAATGGCGAAGAGCACGGCTACGAACTTTCATCATTCGTGAGCCAACGTGACACTTCTGTGACTAGCAAATATACTTCGACATTGCATCGCATGCGCCCATATGCGCACTACACTCGACAACCATTCAGACAATAAGCTAGCTATAAGCTAACGAATGAGCTAACGAAGGAGCATGCTACACTGGCACCGTAACATGACACAAACAGCATCAACGCGTTCGATATTGCCCCGTAACACCGACAAATGTCCCTAACACACAGCACCATTTCAGCCTCAAATGACCACAGAGACCCGGACGGGGTGGTCGCCGGTCGGTTGGCCGGGTGTGACGAATCTTCCCCCTGGGGCCTGCGGCCGTCAGCAGCTCCGCGTCAGCAGGTCAGCAGGTCAGCGCTGCGGCCTGAAGCCCGTCACACTCTCCACAGCGGAGTCCTCGTCGCGCTGCGCCATCGGCCTGTACGCGCTCAGCTCCATGGTGAACGAGGCCAGGCCGGAGCTGATTGTGCGCAGCGCCGTGCTGTAGCCGCGCAGCTCGGCCAGCGGCGCCTCGCTCAGCACCAGCTTCTCCCCCTGCCAGTCCCGCACGTCCCGCACCTCGGCGCGCCGCGTGCTCAGGTCTGCCAGCACGGTGCTGAGGTGCGGAGCGTCCGTGGTCACATGCAGCAGCATGACCGGCTCCAGGAGGCGGCAGCCGGCGTCACGCAGCAGCTCAGACGTGCAGCGCGCAGCCGCCGCCGTCACCACGTGCTCCGCCGTCCGCGGAGCCACGTGCAGCCACGAGAGGCGCGGCTGGACGCCCACCACCGGACAGCCGAGCACGGGCCCGTGCGCCAGGGCGGCCCGCACTCCGCGCTCGGCAGCGGCCAGCAGCCGCGGTCGGATGCAGCGGAGCTGCTCGGCGCTCTCTTCAGTCGGCGCCAGCAGCAGCGGCGGCGGCTGCGGCGCGTCAGACTCGGGTGTCAGCCGCAGCTCCAGCTCCACCTCGTGGTTGGTGTCGGCGATCCGTCGCACCAGCCGCTGGCCGCAGCTGGGCGGCGGATGCGAGGCGTCTCGCGGTACGACACCTGAGGCTCGCCCATCTCGACGTCCACGCCGTGCTCGCGCAGCAGCCGGTCGCGCACGATGGCCAGGTGCAGCTCGCCCATCCCGGAGAGGCACCGTCTGGCCCGTGTCCTCGTTCTGGGTGGGCGACCCGCAGGCTGGGGTCCTCCCGCTGCAGCCGCTCCAGAGCCGCCTCCAGCACCTTGGCCTTGGCCAGCGACGGCGGCTCCACAGAGCAGAAGAACACCGGTTCGGGGACGGGCACCCCGAGCAGGGTGGCGCCACCGTCGGCCTCCGCCCCCGCCCGGCGCCGCGCTGCCGACGTCGCCGTCAGGCTGGCGGCCAGCGTGTCGCCGGTGAAGGTGTCCTTCATACCGCTGATGACGGCGATGTGGCCGGCGGCGACGCGGGGCTCCTCGGTCAGCTGGATCGGCGCTGGGCGTCATCACACGGCCCAGCCGCTCAGTGTGCGCCTCGAGACACGTTGTACACGCGCTGCCCCGGCTCCAGCGCTCCCGAGTACACCCGCACGTACGTGAGGGCGCCACGCTGCCGGCAGTGCACTGTTTTGAAGGCGAGCGCGCAGAGGGAGTCCCCGTAAAATCGAACGGCGTTCCGGCAGCCGCTCGGAAGGCGCCGGCATCAGCTCGACCACCGCCTCCATCAGGGGCTGGACGGCCGTGTTAATTGCGGTAGGCGCTGCCGCAGAGGGCCGGCACCGCGGCGCGCCGCAGCGTCAGACGCCGCAGCGCCGCCCGCAGCTCCTCGGCCGTCACCTGGTCCGCAGAGGCCGACTCCAGGTACTGCGTGGCCAGCGTATCGTCCAGGTCAGCCGCCTCCTCCACCAGAGCAGCCCGCGCCGCGGCGGCACGCTCCCACAGCGCTCCATCTGTGACCTCCTCCAGCGGACGGCAGTCGAACTGGGCGCCGTCCCCGCCCCGCGGCCACTCCAGCCGCGTCATTGAGCCGAGGTCCACCACTCCACGGAACTCCGGTCCCGTCCCCAGTGGCAGCTGCGTCAGTAGCGGCGGCACCCCCAGCCGCTCCCGCACCGATCGCAGCGAGCCGAGGAGGTCAGCGTTCGGCTTGTCCATCTTGTTGACGAACACGATCACCGGCAGCTGGTACCGAGCCGACTGACGCCACACGGTCAGAGTCTGCGCCTGAACGCCGGCGGCCGCGTCCAGCACGGCCACGGCGCCGTCCAGCACGCGCAGCGAGCGCTCCACCTCCAGCGTGAAATCGGCGTGGCCAGGAGTGTCGATCAGATTGAGTCGGTGGCCACGCCAGGGCAGCGACACGGCCGCCGCCGCCACCGTGATACCACGCGCCCGCTCCTGCTCCGTGAAGTCCATGGTGGCCGCGCCGTCGTGCACCTCGCCCATGGACGAGATGGCGCCACTGTAGTACAGCAGTCGCTCTGTCGTCGTCGTCTTTCCGGCGTCGATGTGCGCGATGATGCCGACATTGCGCACGAGCGAGTCCTCCGTGGCCTGCGGGGTGGCGCGGCCGCGCGTCGCCGTCTGGCCGCGCCAGGCGTGCGCGTGTCGCCGACACGCCGGCGGCCGGCGGCGACACAGCAGCACCGCGATGCGGCCCACCCAGCCTGCCATCTAGCGGACAACACGGGAACCATTAGTTTCAGTGATACATACAGTGACAGTGATGATTATTGCTTTATATTGAGACATAGATAACAGGAGACTTTCATTGTGACTGAGATTGAAACCCTGGAAAATAAATTAAGTTGAAATTGACTTGTCATTTGTCTGCCAAGGTAGACTAACAACACAGAAACAGCATTGTACAGCTATCATATAAAACGAAAGAGAAGTGTAATCACTCAAAGTTATGGTGTCAGTTGCCATAGATACAGAGTCTCTGATAAGACAAAAAAATAATTTTATCACATCCCACCCATTGTAAAGAGTAAGAAAAACAAATGAAAACATAATTAAGGTTATAATATATGTTGTGCGACCGCGTAAAAATACAATTAGCAGCTCATGTCAATTGTCATGTTTTGAATACTGATTGGTATGGGCAAAACACCATTTACATCATGAATGATGCTCAACACATTTCTTGGCTCATAGTTGATAGTTGCACAATAGGGCATGTCGTTTTCTCCCAATTCATTTTTGAGAATGGGTCGGGTCACATTTTTGTGCCTAACGGTTTCGAAATCAAGGATTAGGAAATTAATTTTCCGAAATTGTAATTTAAATGAAACGAAACCTAAATATTGTATGATCAATTAGTCCCATCGAGACGAAACCTAAATAACACATGACCATTAAGCACGATCGAGACGAAACCTAAATAATATATGACCATAAAGTCTGATCGAGACGAAACCTAAAATTCGTTCGTAGCCATAAATACCAATCGGGACGAAACATATGATTCGCTCGTAGCCTTTAAGTATGTTAATACACGAGTGACGTCATCAAACTGGATACACTCCTCGCTCCTAGTTACACTACCTACACACGGTGCACTGAGACAGGTACCTTAGTGGAAGATTACCTATAAATGATTAAATCACCGTATGATTCATGGCTAACAATGTTGAGAAATGATTATTTAAATACAAAGAATCCAAACAAATTTTGATTGATTCACGTTTGATTTGAAACTACACTAAACAATCTTTTGATTAAATCAGCATTGTTTCTATGCAAGTTTAGATTCAATCATGATTCATGAATAAAATAACTGATTATGAAACAACTATTTAGTATTCAAGGGATTTTGATTGAACGATTCAAATCGATTCAATCGGGGTTGAATCAAAAACCACTAACCAGTCTGGATTAGGGTCAACTGCTGTAAGTTGTTAACCCCGGAAACATCCTATCCTCAGACTTTTCATGCAATCGGAATGTAAACAATGCGTTGGTATCGTCTGCATTATGATAGTGTGACGTAACAACACGAAACCAAGCAAAAAAAATAGACAATTCAAAACTCAACTCCAATTATCCAAAAAACAAAGCCAAGAGTAAGCAGGAAGATAAATTACAGATGAACCACGATGAAAGAAAATAGACCACCAACAAAGAAATAGGTCCTAACGACCTCCACAAAGAACCACAAAACCAGATCCAGGACCAGCAAACCCGTCCTTCCAACAAGAGAACAGCGAACAATACCTAACTAAAACCAAGAAGACCTAACACCACGAACAAGGAAATAGGTCCCAACGACCCAACCGCAAAACCAGAGACCAGCAAATTACGTTCCGAGTTCGGACAGAGCAACGTCCCTGCGGACAATGAATCTCCGCCCAGTACATTACTCCTCGAGGCATATTCACACTGCCGATATTCTTCGACATTGCGAAGGCGCTCGGACCACTGTTTCCCACGTCAGTTGCTTAACTGTCAAGTTTGGCCACCTAGGGGGCAGCACCATCCAGTCGAAACGGTCGATAACATACTCCCCCGCGAAAGACGGTAATCAGAATTCCGACTTTCCAAACAGGTGACGTATAACACGTGAAGGCCAATCTAACCAAACACACAAACCACCAAACCACAAAGAACCAAACCAACCAAACAAACCGGCCAGAGCGCAGACCAGCCAGCAGGCTGTAAAAAAACAGCAAGCAAACATGTCGGAAACAGGTAGAAACACAGTGAGAAACTGTCAGAAACAAGCAGTAAGCAACTGTCAAAACAAGCATAAGCAACTGTCAGAAACCAGAAAAGACAGCTCATCCGAAGCCGTCACGAAACCAGAAGACAGCTCACGAGCCGTTCACGAAACCAGAGACAGGACCACTAGCAAGCTGTCATACACAACAGAAACGCTTGTGTTACTGCCTCAGAAGCAAACAGCAAATGACGGAAAACGCAAGCCAGGGGCGGGCAGAAAACTACACAGTGGGCACACAGTGGCAAGAAAGACAGAAACAAATGAGACAGTGGCCACAAGAAAGCAGTCATCTGCTGAACACATCTACAACTTTAATGACACCACATGCAGCAGCTAGCACGAAAGCAACAAATGAAAAAAAGTGGCTCTACTCGAGCATTTCCAGGTCGTGCAAAACCGCTGCACAGCCCTCGTGCGGATGCCTCATTAAACAAAGTCAGCGGCCCTCCTCTGAATTCGGCCACCGGTCTCAGAAGATCATCCACATACATGTTCTGTTTAGCTCAGTGATGCCAGTGGAGGAAGGAAACTCTTCAAATGGCATCGACAAAGTAGCAGCAAGAAGGAACGCGACTTACTTTCTTAACACCAAATGTCACCCTGGCAAACCTCATGGTCCTAAGGACACATCCTGACGCCACAAGAATCTCTGCACATCACGATCATCGCTCACACAGACCGATATGAGGAACGCCTGCGATATCAGGCCACACTGCGAACTGCCATCTCCTGAAGCGGAGAAACACCTCCACAAGATCAGCAAGAGACAGACCAGTTTCCAGGCAGTCATTTAGACCACATGGTGGGACCCTTAGCAGATGCATCAAAAGACTGGCTCGACTTTGTTAGATAGAAGCTCGACTCTATTGACCACTGGCTGTTGCGGGAGTAGAAGAACCTTCCCTCACCAGCTCATCCCAGGCACCTCCCTCTATGATGCCAAAGACTCCATCTCCTGTTAACACGGGCGTCATACTCTGAATGAAGCCGAGGATCCTTTGCAAAACTTTCTATCTAAAGATGCATTCCTAAAACTTCAGCGGCCACACGATTGTTCAGTAGTCTATCCATGTTCCTGCTCTTTCCACGGAAGTTTTACCACATACCGTACCACAAAAGAAATGGATGACTCAAAGTCCTGCAGCACAGTTGTTCTGCAGCGTCATCCATCCTCTGAGCGAATTTACCTACTGCTTCCAATCCCAAACTGCCCTCAGGACGGGACTCGTGCACATCTGTCATCACAAGTAGCTGTGGTTGACCCCTACCATCCTGCCCACAGGACCCCCCAGAGGGGCCAGACAGTACCCAACCAAACACTGTTTGTGGGGCCCGACGGGGCCTCCATCAGATCGAAGACACCGTTCCCATCAGGTGTGGCAGAGAAATCGAGTCCGATCAAGATATCCTATGGCACTCTGAGCTCCACCTGAGTGTCAGCCAACTCCAAACCCCAGTGAGGCGAGCAGCTTTGTCAAAAGGGACAGTAGCTGCACCAGAGGCGCGCAGATCATGGGAACTTCTGCAGCTGTACCTCGACCACCTTCTGCTCCGCAACATTGACACCATGCATCACCAGACTGAACCACACGTCTTCTGTCCATCCTCACTCCCTTACCACCAAAAAAGCAGCGTAACGGAAGCTCCTCAGTCCTCACAAAACTTTGGAGCGCCACCGCTTTATCATGCGAAGGGACACATACGAGCGGGTTTGACCCATGTCAAACAGAAGTGTCGCCCTCACATTTTCACCACGTTCAACCCCGACCATGACTGAGGCAGTGGGCAAAAACAGTGCTTGTACGAACCAGAGTTGCACGACAGATTTATATCAAGAGACCTGTACCACGTTTCTGAGCAGACTGCTCTGTCTGAAACACATCACAAGCATGGTTGCTTTCCTTTGCAGTTATCCATACAGCATGACACATGGCAGCTCTGGTGACTGGACAGGCAAGCATCTGAAGCAAAAGTCCTTTGCTTCCTGATCTTTCCAGATGCCTCTCACGAAGCAGGGAGCTTCAAACAGCTCAGCCAGAAACTTGGCCGTTGGTGCCTCGACCCACATACCCCACACCTGTCACCAGGCTTAGTTGGAAGCCAGTCAGGGCAGCTGCAGCTGGAGGCAGTCCCCCCGATAACGACCTCGACCTGAAGCACACCAGCTGAAGACTGGGATCTCGTCTGCTTCAGAGCGAACATGGCTGGGCAGCCAGGAGCGGCGCTGGCACACCAGAACAAAACCCAAGCCTCGCACAGTGTCCGATCTCTTCCTGTCTGCGGATCTCACTGTCAAGAAAAACTAAGGAGGTGAGGACAGGTCCCCTCATGATTCTCCAGACGTGCGGGCCCACTCCAATCTACCTTCCTCCGGGGGCTTGGACAGCACAAGAGGGGTCAAAAACCACACCATACCTTGTCTCCCCCCAACATCAAGTGCCTCCACATACGGATGTGGGGCAACAACGAGTCCTGAAGAGCCACCAAGTTAGGCTCCTCAGACTGAGGCAGGCCTCTGGATGTGCCAAAAAACAAGCTTCAGGACGGCCAATACCCTCTGCGTGAGAATGTCCCAACAGCCAGCACTGTAGTTCCCCGCTAGTCAGGGCCAGTCCCTCCACTGACTTAAAGCTGCCTCACCCCTCAGCAGACTCCTCAGGTTAGGACAGCTTCTGAATGTCAGGGCAAGTCAGGACGTGTGAACACAGGCATCAAAGACTCCCAAAAAAAACAACCACTCTCCACTCTTCATACAAGGTAGGCAGGTCAAGCTCGGGCAACTTCATTTCAGCTCCCGAGCGACTGCTACCCCCCACCTTCAAGCCCGAGTTGCCTTGGCGTTCTCTACAACCAAGACACGCGCGCTGTTTACACACTAGATTCCCTATATGTACCACTCTTCTGAATTATCATTCTAACAGTCTCTCTCATCAATGACAGCCTCAACAGCCATTTGAGCATCATCAAAGGTGGACAGACGTTTATCAAACTCGGACAGAGGCAAACAAATGCCTCAATCTGCCACTCACTTTCCGATCACCACAGGAAAAACAGAACATAAACTTCCCATCCTCTACTTACTTTAGTAAGCCAGCCTTGGCAGCCTTGCGAGACCGCTCCTTCTGCCATGACTGTAACCTTAACTAACCTTAACGACTAAACATCCAAAAACAACAACAGACCAATACTATATCTAAATGTCCCTGGTTTCGGCACCAAATGTGACGAACCAACCACGAAACCAAGCAAAAAATAGACAATTCAAAACTCAATCCAATATCCAAAAAAACAAGCCAAGAGTAAGAGGAAGATAAATTACAGATGAAACCACGAAAAAGAGAAAATAGACACCAACAAAGAAATAGGTCCTAACGACCTCCACAAAGAACCAACAAACAGATCCAGAGACCAGCAAACCCGTCCTTCCAACAAGGAGAACCAGCGAACAATACCTTAAACTAAACAAAGAGACCTAAAACTACCCACGAACAACGGAATAGGGGTCCAACGACCCAACCCAAAACCAGAGACCAGGCAAATACGTCCAGTTCGGACAGAGGCAACGTCCCTCGGACAATGAATTCTCCGGCCCCAGTTACAGTTACTCTCGAGCATATTCACACTGCCGATATTCCTCGACATTGCGAGGCGCTCGACACTGTTTCCCCACGTCAGTTGTAACGTTCAGTTTGCCACCTAGGCTAGCACCATCCAGTCGAAAAAACGTCGATAACAGATAGCATGAAAACACAAAATTTCAGACGTGTCCAAAGATTGGACTTATACCCTACTGCAGCCAGGGGTGCGGCCAGAAAATCAGAAAGGGGGACAAGCCAGTCATGGTGCCCCCTCCCAAAAAATATCCCTGAATATATCAAACTCACTTTCTTTCGTCCACTATATTTCGTCCACTTTATTGTGAGGGTCTCCTTTTTAATATTTTTGTATTTTAAATTCTGATGAGTTGGATTAGACCAGCACCCTCAGGACCCCTAGAGAAGCCCCTGAACCAGGCACGTCGTCAGGATTTCGTCCGGGGAGGGGGCGGCGCCCCAAAAGGGCTCCTTCCCACGCGTTGAAAGGGTAAAACAAAACGGATGAAAATGCACGTTGCAAGGATGGAGAATGCAGTAGGTATGACAGGTATGGCATGGGCCATACCAACTTTTAGAAGCTGGAGATAGCAAACTGTCATATCATCTTTGGAACCAGGGACACCGATTTGGAATCAGCTATACGGTATTCATATACGGTAGTAGGTACGTACCCCGCTTATGTTAAATATGTCCACTTATGTTCTGTAGTCCAGGATATGAAAATTCTGGAGTCCAGGATATAACTCATTTTTGCACAAAGTTTGCACCTCAGCCTATTTACGCGGCAGCAGCGTGACCTGAACACGAAAGGCCGAGGCCGAAACGGGGGTAACTCACTGAAGAGAGCAAAATACCGGACCAGAAAGCAGCCAGAATTCCAATGCTGGCTAAACCAGCTTCAAACATTTTGTCAGGCTCAGGACCTGGAGCCTTTTTTATAAATGAAATCCCAATGTTTTGTATGGATGGCTTTCCGAGGTCAGGACCAGCGCTAGGCAGAGCTTGTCGCGCAGGTCCTGACGTCACCACCCGATCGCGCAATTCATGTTGGCCGGCAGAATTTAGAGACGAAAGTTGTACGTGCCCGACATACCTGGACATGGTCCGCCCCGCTCACTGACGGTGACGTCAGCTGAACCTTTACATGAGCCCTTACATATATTGTGCCGCGGAGCAACGCGAAAATGTCTTATGCCCTGGATATACATTCTCATCAGTGTACTACATCGCATATGGTGCTGATTTCTAAAAAAAATAGTTTTAAAAAGCGTGCTAGAAAGTGCTAAAGCAAACTATTTTGCCCAATCATATAGGAAAGTAGCAATATAACACATAAATGCACCGAAAAATGGCACGTTTTTACATGCATACAATATAATTTGTAGATAAATTAAGCCACAGAGCGGCACAATAATTTTGAGTTTTATTCCCTGGACATTCTTAGTGTTGAGGGACCTAAGCCCTAGGGTCCCTTCAGATCGACTAGGGGCCCCTCCAACCTTAAACGCCCTTCCAACCTGTGCAGGGACTCGTCTGGAATCCGCCAGCCAAAAGACAAGATGTGGAGTGGGTGATATATAATTAATATGACGCCTTGCCAACATGCTCAAAGGGCCCTTCAACCTGCCCTAGGGCCCCTCCATGCTGACTAGGGGGACATTTGGCATATTCAGGGGCCCATCTGACCCACCCAGGAGCCCTTTTGGCCTGATCAGGGGCCCCTCTGACCATAGGCGGATCCAGAACGGGTGATTTTGTCGGTTTGGGGGGGGGCAAATCACAAAAAGTATCGTACATTTCTGAAAACTCATCGGATTTCGCTTGCTTATGTATCAGTAACTGATTTAAAACAAATTTCCTTTGTAAAAAAATGTTAGGTCTACGACAATATCAGGAAATGTGTCAGATTTGCACTGATTTTTGGGTGGTTTTGGGGGGGGGCCATGGCCCCGTGCCCCCCCCCTCTGGATCCGCCCATGCCTCTGACCTACACAGTGGCCCTTTGAACTTCTAGGGGCCCTTCAGCCTGCTCAGGGGCCCATGGCCTGGCAAGGGACTGTGCTGGCTGCTTTGTCAAACAGACTCAATGGGCACAAGGGCAAGCTTGAGAGGCCCCTGAACAGACTCTAATGGGCTCCTGGGCAGGCTTGAGCAGGGTAACTAGAACTTGAGAGGCCCTAAACATGCTTGAGAGGCCCCTGGGCAGGTTTTTTGGACCCTTGGGAGGGCTCAACGAGCCCCTGGACATGCATGAGAGGCACCTGGACAGGTTTTGGGGCCCCCTGCATGGGCTCAATGGTTCCTAGGCATGCACAAGAGGCCCCTGAGTTGGCTTTGAGGACCCTTTAAATGCACCAGAATGACCTCTTGCCTGGTTTGAGGGCTGTTCTGTGGCTTTTTTAAAGCCATTCAGCTAATGCAAAGGGTAGCTGGGCAGTTCTCGATGGCCCCCTGTGACCTGTAAAGGGGGGTAATCACCCCCTTTGCCCCCTGGATGCACCTCTGAGTCTGACTACAGCTGACCCTAGGTCAGGCAAGTAGCCAATATTTTTATCGGGGAGGGGCCACATCGGTGGTGGAGTCAAATGTCACTCCTCAGGACATCAGCCATATGTTGACTGGGGATGGGGTTGAGTCATTGGAGAATCCCATTCTACATAGCATATTTTTATCAGGGGGGCCATGGCCCTGTGCCCCCTGGCTACGTCCCTTCCCTAGGTACCAAGAATCCAAAGCAAGAATGAAAGTAGTTGTAGTAGTTATGAGTTATGACATACTATTTATATCCCAATTGAACATATTATATATATCGTAGATAAAGCCACAAGGTGAAACACTAGTTCTTTAATTATTTATATTTGTTTTTAAATTTTTCAGCGTTAACATGAGCAAAGGTTATTTTAATATAACTTTAAAGACATATATTCATAATGATGCTCATGACAGCCATCCAATTTATATGTTCTTAATTGAACACCTAAGACACCTTAATACATGAGTCCCACATAGTGACCAGAAACCAGAAGTGACCAGAAAAGCATAGCTACCATAAACAACGCCGGTTTTCGGTTCAACCGGTATGAAGGGCCTTCGATTCACCAGTGCAGTGGCCGCATAACATCACATGCGTAGGCTTCCGTATTCTACAGACAATAAATAGATAAAAGATATTTATATTTTATATTGAATATTTATATATTTGATAATGTTGCCTTGCGTAATAATTGGCTCTTAGAATCACATATCAACATAGCCGGGCGCGAGAAACCTGTGATGGTGAAGTGCGCAGCATATGCTTTACTCGCGTATTGTTTGCAGCAACTTGCGCTTCCATATTAGCAGAGCAAATCGATTCCATATGGAGAGAAATTTGTGAGATTTAGTAGTGCTGTTACTTCGGGCATGGCTTCGGGCAACATGGGTATTTCTCATTCATGCTTCGGGGGTAACGTTTGCTTTAGGGGAGCGGTTCTGCTCCACTGCACGCCGCACGGACCCCTCGGCTCTCCCCCAGTCCCCACAGACATCCGTCAATGCAAATATAAAAAGGATGTTTTGTATTGTTATTTGTTGTATAAATTGTGTATCTTTTAAATGGACAGATTTTCGTATTTAACTTCAGTCTTCAGTTCCTGTTCCCAGGGCAGGCACGTAGCCAAGAGAGGGGGCAGAGGTGCCCCCCCCCCCTCCTTAGAGGCCCGGCGGGCCAATTCCGGTGCGCGCAGCACGCCGAAAAGGGCTGACGAGACCGCGCAAAGCGCGGTATCAACTAAAACTATCATGGGTCGAAGACCACGCGAAGCCTGGTCTTTACAAAGTTTAGAGCACTTCAGAGGTTCTAATTAAGACCACCAGGGCCCTCTCTAAAAGACCTAAGGGCCCTTGGACGTTCACAAGAGCCCTGTGCATGTAAGAAGGGCCATGGACAAGCCAAAAGGGCCCCTGGGCGGTTCAGAGGGCACCTGAACATGTCGAATGGGCCCCTAGCCAGCACAGCGGGCCCCTGGGAATGTCGTAGGGGCCCCTGGGCAGGTTGGAAGGGCCCCTGGGGAAGTCAAAAGGGCCCCTGAACACGTGAAATGGCCCCTATCATAGAGGGTCATAGAGGGACCCTGCGCAGGTCGTCAGGGGCCCCTGGGCAGGTCGGAGGGGCCCCATGAGCAGATCGGAGGGGCCTTTCGCCCTACCGACATGCTTATGAGCATGTCGGTAGGGCGAAAAAGCGGCCACCACAGTTCCTTACCAGATCGAAAGGGCCCCTGAGACTTAGCAGTATTGCTTCATATGAGTATTATAAGTTATAACTACCGTTTCAGTATCCCTCGAGTACGTTGAGGCTTGCCAGAGGCAAGGACCAAACCTAATGAAGAAGTCCAAATCCGGCCCGACCGGCGTAGATACGCCTGTGGCGTACGACGTGCGACGCAAAAAAACATTCGTTTCAAACGTCTTTTAGTAGTAATGAAATACCTCTTTATAATATACCTACGTTTATTTTTCGCTGCACTGCAAAATACAGTCAGCGTGAGGGAGCTGGCGTTAATAAGCCATTGACTGGGGTCAGGGGGGAATATTGTCCCCTATATGACGAACTTTTGCGATAGCTCAAAACGAAATGCGCTATCAACGTGCAACTTTGGATACCTTCTTTTAAAACAATTATTCATTTTCTCTGCAACAATGAAGCAATTTCGTCGATTTCTTTAGATAGGTATACAAATTGGGTGAAGTCACTTCTCACTACACACAAGTTTGACGATAAAGTCTGCTAAACTTAACAGACCGTACAAAGGTCACCTTTTGAGCAAAATGTATTATGTAATGCAAAACTTAAAAAGGATAGCAAATCGCAAGGCCTACAAAAAAGACGCCTATGATTCTTTGGACCCCCTTCCTCCGAAAAAAAAACGGGCAAATGTCAACAAAAACAACATTTTCCAAGATGTGAAAAACGGAATGTAGGCTAGAGAACCTCATCCCTATGAGTGGTTTCAAAGCTTAATTTTAAAACAATATTCATTATTTTTTACTTACTTATGCCTTCCTTATTAATTTATGCCAACTTATGAGTCATGTCATCATTTTTTTTTTTGCGTTTTTGGCTTTTAATGGCAGATGCAGACAAATACCTTAATGTCTCGGCAATGCAAATGTGTTAGGTAACATTTGATGCCCGTCGTGGTGGTGAAATCGGCAACCTGACCTTGAACTGAGCTGGACACTGTATTTCGGAGACAAAACTGGCCTAGAAACATGCCTTGTTATCTATATTTATTAATTTCAAATTTTGACCTCCTGTGACCTGAGTAGCGGTCGGTAGCTGTTTCGGTCTCAAAAAGCGCACTACTGGCGCACTACTGGCGCACAAACGGCCAGTGGTTTTTATTACTCTATTGGACGTAAAAAAACACACCCCTGTATTACCTCGGTTCTTTGAGCAGCGAAACGGAAATGTAATTGGTGTAATATAGAAGGGGGGAAACTTATGTAATATATGTAATATGTAATAATATGTAATGTGTCTAATGTAATATGTAATTTAATATGACGTTTGACGTAATGTAATGTAATATGACGTTGACGTAATGTAATGTAATGTGACGTAATGTAATGTAATATGACGTAATGTAATGTAATATGACGTCATGTAATGTAATATGAGTGTCTAATGTAATATGACGTATCATGTAATGTGCTTAATATAATATGTAATATAAATAAGTTTATTCCTGATTGGTCGATCGAGAGGCGAACCAATCAGTCAATCCCACTACCACGCGGCAGTCTGACAGAGGGTCACGAAGTTAATGCTGACGACAGCATCTGGTCGGCCCGGCTGCTGGCTGACTCAGTTTCCGGCGTGGTGGCCGCCGCGCAGTGACAGGTAGCATCTCATGAGGCTCGGCGCGGTGGTGGAATCGACAACCTGACCTTGACCTGAGCTGGACAATAGCTTTAATCACATGAGGTCAGATGGCAAAATGACTATCACTTTCGAATTATGCGTGAAAAATAGCCCATACAACATGTGCCGCATTATTTTTGTTGATCTTTTACGCATATGTGACCTATTTTGACCTAACTTTGGCCTTGCCTTTGCCAATAATTTATGGGTTTACCGGTTTAGCAACGTATCTCTTTGGTGAAGGGTAACATTCACAAATGTTTCAGATTGGTATATGGTCACAAATGGTCAGATGATCTACATATACCAATAGGTACCTCAGCGATGCCATCCTCCACCAATATTTTGTCCGCTCCTACACCCATGCCGGCGGAACAATCTCACTTTAGCTCATTCAGAATGTGTATTTTACCACTGTGAGCACTTTGGGTGATGAAGGTCGCAATCAAAGACTTTGGAAGCAGGGGCGGCGGAAGGTATTTTGGGATGGTGGGCAGCAAGGACGCAGGAACCNTGAATAGCTAAGTTTGGCTTGTAATAGGAAAAAATACATCAGCTTAAGGTCCATTTTATTATACCAAGCAATACCATATATATATATATATATATATATATATATATATATACCGAACAACGTATCTTCTGACTGCTATGGAACAATGTGTTATCACTAGGAACATTACCCCATTCCGAGCGCTATATAGGGAGTCAGGTCAACTTGTTGAAAGGCCTCGCCGAGGAAATTGAACCCCGATCACTGGCTCTGCAAGCAGGTGGCCGCCACTGAGCCAGCTTGACATCCGTGGTTAGCCATACTGTGTGAGTATACAATTGAGTGATAGAGTATAAAATTCAAAACAGCAATAAAAGCAATACAAAATTACAAGTTCGAGGAGTCCCCTTTCTCAAATGGAAGTCCCTTCTCAAATGGAGGCCCCCAAATTTCCGACTTGCCACCCTGACAAAAATCCGTGGTGCCGCCCCTGGGAAGGAGTTGTCGATTTGTGACGGGTATACCCGTTACAGCTCCGTCATCACTCATACAAGTCAATAAATCAGCGGTCAGGACAGCTGCCCTCCCTCTAACCCAGTGCCTGATACAATTCACAGTCTAGCTGGTGAAGTACTATGCTGCTGCTGGAAACCCTCTTCTGTACAACACAATAGCCTTGTTCACTCTCTTTTTACAGAACGTGTTGGATTTTTGTACTTAAATGATCTAACATTTAAATTTTTGGCGTCCGCTCACTTATTAAAAAATATCGATCGTAACTTCGGTTACGATCGATGTTTCTAAATGTGCAAATGTCGCTCTTTGCCTTATATTACCATTACCAAACTTACCAAGCTCGGTTTGGGGGAGGGTGGGATCGGAATGGCGTCCCTTTGGGTCTGACATCTGATCCTGTTCTCGACAGATCCTCGTACTCTACAAGAAGACTGGAACCGAGAGCGGATTCGTGGGCTCACTGCCCGTGGGCCAGACGCTACTGCCCACCGAGTACACGGGTTCCGGTTCCGGCGTGGACCTACAGGTCACCGTCCAGTTCGGCAACTACCCCTCTGCCTACGCCATCCTGCCCTGGGTACAGCCCACTGCGATGGCTCTCCTGTCGCTGAAAGGCCCACAACCCGCAAAATACTTCTACACGCTGATAAACACATTAGGTAATCCGTATGTGAGCGGTGGTTGGACCATAGCCGAGTATTATGTCCGAGAATGAGAGCCGAAAATGGGGGCTCAATACGAAAACGTTGAAATTTAATGTCAATTTGTCGTGATATTCTAATCAGTAGGACCATCATCGCTGGGATTCTTTTTCAAAAACCTATTGACCAATGACCATCATACCTACCATTCTCGGCGTGTCGGGATTTTTTCTTCAGATTTTTTTTTGTGGTTGGGACAAAATCCCGTTTCCCTACACTTAAAAATCTTCTGTTTTCTAGTTTCGTAGATAAGTTGCTGGAAATCCAAGTTAAACAGTAAAATTCCTTCATATCTATCGCTAAGGATGACGAGGTAAACCAGCACAGTGTTGTATTCAAACATCAAGTTGGTTTGGCAATTCCCTTTCACTCAATTAAAAACTCCGCACAAGTCGTTGTGTGTTATATTCAAGTGTTTAAATCATGAATGCAATAATTCAGTCAATGCCAACAGTTCGTTTCGGTGGTTTTATGATATACTACAAAAAGTTTACAAAGGCAGAGCTTGTTGTTTCTTCAGGGGCTGAAGTAACAGCCGATCGTTTTGTGTGCCATAAAGCCCAAACATTATTAGACGGGGCGGCCGCTGCTACCATGATCACGTGCCTTGCCAGCCCCAGGGACACGCTGTTGACATCAATGGTAAGCGTGAACCCTTGGCGACTTGAACAATAACTATTTGTATAACACCGTCATCATGTTTACCAAAATTGGACAATTTAGTTCCGTGCTAAAGCTCAGTTTCAAAGATATTATATTTGTTCAGACATCAAACATATTTTGCTGACGCTGTTTTTGCTGACGCTGCTGTTCATTTATTTATGCGTTTTAGTGAAGAGATACTTCGTTGGAGAAGAAATAATTATTTGTGGGGCATTTTCGCCTCACGCTCTTCTTTTTCAATACATTTTCCACAAATAGGAAGCGTAGTTCCCTGTCACAACGCTACTCTAAAACGAGTACAGCGTTTAGGTACTGGCCGCACACTACTGACTCGCGGAGAGGATCTTCGCTACATTAAGTCTTCGCAATGTTTTCTTCTGCCAGCTTGAACTGCCTTGTTTTTACGCTCTCCCTTCATATCTGTCCGAGTCTGCAACGCAGTGTCCTAGGCCGTGATATTCATGGGCAACATTAACTTTGGGGCACGGGGGGTCATCGCTCATAGTCATTTTCAGTCATTATTATTGTGGTTGTTTTTGTATTTATCGTGTCCAAGTGCCCAGCACATACACACTTCCAATCCGGACCGACGTGGTCTGTGCCGCAAGTGAACGCGATAAGTACATATCAAAGCGATATGTGCATTTGGATGTATCCAGTCTAATTTCGAAACCGTAGTGACACCATTTGCATCGACAATATTTCCGGTACTAATACAACATTTTGTGGCAAGGGTGACCAAGAATTTGTTAGTACACAACCAAACTAACTTCATATTGAATTGCATTTTTGCCTGAGTGTTAAAACCTCACATCTCACATAGTGTCAGAGCCGGAGTGGATCAACTCGCAGCTACACTGGGTTTGCGCTGTGATTGCTTATGGCAGAACTATGCATTCAACCAACAACATGTAGCGCATGCCCTGTCTTTGAATGTGCCATTATCAAGCTAGGCCACGTTTCGTTTAGTGATGACCGATATGATCGTGCTAGTGGAGGCACAATGCGCGATTTTCAACTGTTACGATATGTTTGCAGATCGTCTAAATTCAAAGTATTTTAAGCACATTCTATACCCAAGTGTGTTGTGTGAAGTGTGACGCATTGAAACTTTTCCCAACCGTTTCTTTCGACTGTTGTTGTTGTTATTGTTGCTGCTGCTGTTGTTATTGTTGCTATCTTGCGCAAGACAGCCAGCAAAGCAGTGCATATGTTGCACATATTATTACGTCGATTTGAAGCAATACAATTAATTTGATGGAAGATGGTGTGAATGAACCAGAATGAACCATCAGTACGGTTTCGCGAAAATGTGGAGAACATATCCATTTTTACTTCATATTGTATACTTAGGAACGCAATTCTCAATTGAATGTTCCATTTGTATTTTTCAGTATTTTTATTTAAAAAAGGTGAATAACAAATAGCTTCTTCAGAAATGTTCCCATGAATGCAAGTTTTTAACATTGTAAGTCGTCTCAACCCGCGCCGGGCCGAGGGCGTTGTAAACGCAGCCTCAAAGGTTTTTCGAGGATAGCGTAAGAACAGCGTCACTCCGCGCCACCGCGCCGTCCTTAGCACAGCTGCCGGGGAATCAATTTCCCACATAGTGTAAACATTCTTCACTTCGGGTCATCTCAGGTCAGGTCACCAGGCCAGGTCATGTAAACCCACCTCCAAAAAAGATTGCAGTCCTACCAAGGCCACAGTTTTCTGCCGATCGGTTACGTACTTACAGGATGTCATAAAAGCATGAGTACCTACAACTATTGTATCTTGGATTTGTTATATATGTGACCTAAGGTCAGGTCAATTTCTTGAACTCCCTATTATAAGTCAATGGGGAAATATTCCAATGCCTTCTTTTCTGAGGAAACCAATGATATCAGCCCAATCCTTCTGGATCTTTTTATTATGCGCCATTCTTGAAGACCCAGGTGCAGTCTTTATTCAAGGACCCATACATACAACAGGGCCAACTAAGGTCATCCGAGGACACCAACACCCTTTTGTCAATAATTATCGATAAAATCAAGATAGAGAAGTGAAGCGGGCACCAATGTGCTTGTATCGTCGAGACACCTATCTCAATGTGAATAATGCCCTTGTAGTGCCCACTGACCAGTGACCAGCCACCAGTGACCAGTGACCAGTGACCAGCTCGTACCGGTGTCGGCACCAACCGATGTGAGCTGGGCACGGGACACCATGACACGAGCGGCCGGCTGCCGCCGCCGACACCCCACGCCGGAACAGTGTCAGCCGTGTCGGCAGCGGCAGGGTCCGAGTCGACCGGCCGACGAGACGCTACACTGCGAACCTGTGACCCTGTGACCCTGGTGACCCTGTGGACCCGTGGACCCTGTGACCCTGTACCTGTGACCCTGTGACCCTGTGACCCTGTGACCTGTGACCCTGTGGACCCTGTGGACCCTGTGGACCCTGTGACCCTGTGACCCTGCTGACCCCGTGACCTGTGACCCTGTGACCCTGTGCGACTCTGTGACTTCTGTGACTCTGTCGACCTCTGTGACCTCTGTGACTCTGTGACTCTGTGACTCTGTGACTCTTGACTCTGGTGACTCTGTGACTCTGTGACTCTGTGACTCTGTGACTCTGTGACTCTGTTGACCTGTGACTCTGTGACTCTGTGGACTCTGTGACTCTGTGACTTCTGTGACCTGTGACTCTGTGACTCTGTGACTCTGTACCCTGTGGACCCCTGTGACCCTTGTGACTCTGTTGACTCTGTGACTCTGTGACTCTGTGACTCTGTGACACTCTGTACTCTGTGACTCTGTGGACCTCTGTGACTCTGTGAACTCTGTTTGACTCTGGGACTCTGTGCACTCTTGACTCTTTGACTCTGGACTCTGTGACTTGTGACTCTGTGACTCTGTGACTCTGTGACTCTGTGACTCTGTGACTCTGTGCTCTGGTGACCCTCTGTGACTCTGTGAACTCTGTGACTCTTGTGACTTCTGTGACTTCGTGACTCTTGTGACTCTGTGACTCTGTGACTCTGTGACTCGTGACTCTGTTACTGTGACTCTGTGACTCTGTGACTCTGCTGCTCATGTGACTCTGTGACTCTGTGACTCTGTGACTCTGTGGACTCTGTGAACTCTGAACTTGTGACCTGCTGACCCTGTGACCCTGTGACCCTGTGACCCTGTGACCCTGTGACCCTGTGACCCTGTGACTGTGAACTGTGTCTGCAGAGTGCTGCCGTCGCCGCCACAACCCGCCAACTGGTTTCGTCATGTCAGCCCGGCGGACCATATGCCCGGCTGCTGTGTGACTGGTCCATCTTTCGACCAATCAGGACCAGTCTTATTCCAACCAACCAGGTCTCGGTGGTCTGCCTCAGGGGCGACATTTGTTTCGATAAGTCTCCATCGCCTGTTGCTGATGCCAGCACGTGTCACTGTGTGCTCCGGGGAAAAACATCAAAAGCCTTCTGATTCAAGACGTATAACTAAAAACGGACTCTGGCACCCGACAGTGCATAACCTAATAGGGTCACCACTTGACCGTGACCTGAGGTTATTTTTTAGTTTGACCTTACTTGCGTCATCATATACATGATTTCAAAGTTCATTGACGAGACAAACACGATAGTGTCAAAATACTGGCGTGCGATTTTTTTTTTTTTTTTTTTTTAATAAAAATACCTTTTGGCAAAAAAAATACCTATTTGAAACTTCGATGACCTCTGGAGTCTAAATGATTGACCTTAGCTCAAAATTTGAAAAACATGGATTGCGAATTGAAATATTGCCAATAGCTCTCGATTATTTTCGTTTATTCATAGTTCCCGAAATATTTGGGGGTATCTGGAGCGAGGTCCTAAATCTGGAAAATCTGACCTTTGGTGACCATAATATTGACCTGAGAAAAATCACCCCGAAATAGCTCCTACATTTTTTTTATTTTTTTACGAACTCCCGAACGGTGTTTTTGGTTTCTGTCTAGGTCCCATAGGAGCCGAGTTCGAGGGGGGCGTCAAAGCGCCCCCTCCCCCGCCACGGTGAAGGTGGCGCCGAGCACCTGCACTGCGCTGGTTAAGACGACATACTACCAGCAGGTCTGTCGGCAGTTAGCCGTCTAGGAAGTGTCGGTAGTAAGTGTAGGCTTTTACACTGCAAGACACTGTCAGACGTGATCACAATAATTTTCCATTGGACATTAAGTTTTAACTTGAGCACTCAACCGTTGCCCTCCCCCGCCCTCAACCAATTGCATTAAGTTCCACGACTGTCACGTCGATACCTACACCTTACGTCGATACCTACACCTTTGCCGTGTCGTCGGGCGGGCGTTGCATTGGCATCCGGCGAACTGTGCGGCGGCTGGGGCCTGACCAGTACCTTGACAAATGATCGCGATGTCCGACACGGCGGCGGCGGTAGTGATTGAATAATTTGTTTGTTTGAGAGTTGGCACCACGACTAAAGCGCAATATCTGCTTGTGTGCCAATTCTCCCGCACACTGGCATTTTTTTATTTCGTGTTTTTGCGCAATAAACGGGCTGATGATGATGATGATGATGATGATGATGATGATGATGATGATGATGATGATGATTGTGACGAACCAACCACGAACCAAGCAAAAAAATAGGACAATTCAAACTCAATCCAATATAAAAAAAAAACAAAGCCAAGAGTAAGAGGAAGATAAATTACAGATGAACCACGATGAAAGAAAATAGACCACCAACAAAGAAATAGGTCCTAACAACCTCCACAAAGAACCACAAACCAGATCCAGAGACCAGCAAACCCGTCCTTCCAACAAGAGAACCAGCGAACAATACCTAAACTAAACCAAAGGAGACCTAACTACCCACGGAACAAGGAGAATAGGTCCCAACGACCCAACCGCAAAACCAGAAGACCCAGCAAATACGTCCAGTTCGGACAGAGCAACGTCCATGCGGACAATGAATTCTCCGGCCCCAGTTACAGTTACTCCTCGAGCATATTCACATACTGCCGATATTTCTCGACATTGCGAAGGCGTTCGACACTGTTTCCCATGTCGGTTGTAACGTCAGTTTGGCCACCTAGGGGGCAGCACCATCCAGTCGAAACGGTCGATAACANAATGGGCCAATGCACTCTCATGGACATGTTATAAATGAATATTTTTGACAATTGTGAACCGATTTCGAATTATAAATCAACCATAGATACTTCGTGAGATGAAAAATGTGTTGATGGGTGGCTGGTCAGTGTTCAAGCGATATATCAACAAATATGTGACATTTTGGGGTTTGACGAGAGGCTCGGTTTTCCATAAAAAACATGATTGGCCATAACTTTGTGAATTTGCATTGGATTTACATTTGTAAATAATGCAGATAAAGGTCTTCAAAGGGCCCAACTGTTGATGGGTGTCCCATACCGGTAGCTTTAATATTCTCCGCAATATAAGCATATGCAGTGCTAACTAATGAATTTCACTCACTTGGCTAATCACACAATGAACAAATGCACTCTGGTGTGGATATAGTTTAAGTAACTATCATTGTTAATTGTTAGTTGATTTCCTACTAAAAAATACTTAAAAATTCTTAGAATAGACCCCAGTGCAAACATTTACGCATTTGTACCTAATCGCGTCCAATAATATTTGCGAGTCAGGAACCAGCGAACGCAGTTGTTTACGTTTTTACGCATCTCATTCAAGGAGCGATTTTTGCCGTTCGATGCCTCCTTGTGACGTCACAACTCCTTTTGGTGACGCAATATTGTTGTGACGTCACAATGTTAAACACATTTTCTTTTTCTCTCATTTAATTACAAACATTTCTGACATTTTTTTCGCAGAAATGAATGCTGGCACCGTAATCAGGGATCTTTCCATCATTCTACTACTTTCTCATATAGGTGCCTAATATTCCCTGTAACATTATATTTGAGTCTGAGATAGCCATTTTGGCTGCTTGGGCATTGGCAATTATGTATGGTATAAGTTAAAAACAACCCTGATTCGACATCAACAGACGAAATTCCGAGTTTCGATTTTTTTGATCATAGTATGTTAATTCATTCCTAGTTTCCCAATTGTTATTTGAATCGGGACCTGATTTCGATTGTCTATTCGTTCTCTCTTTATCTACATGTTTGATTACAGTCGACTTGTTTTAGTTACGTTTTTGCGATACATTAGGCCCATACACTAGTCATTACTTTGGCTGCGTGAATGGTTTTATTTGTTTCCCAAAACTTCCTTCATATGAACTTTCTAGCCTAATAATTAAAACGCATTTTTTCATGAAATTGAGCAATGTTTGTGAGTACACAAATGTCAATATTTCGTGTTCAGTCATAGCAATTTACTTCATTTATTTGCACCACAAACGGCGTACATTTGAGAACTTTTAGGAAGGTGGCAGTGTCCCTTTAAAGGCCGGGGGAACGCCAACGACAACACCTGTGTTCTAAACACCTGTGTCCTAATTGGTTGTTGCAAGTTAAGAGTGGGTGAGTCCACTACGCAGTAAAGTGGGTCTGCTTTGATTATACACTAATCGCAATTAACCTGAGTCGGTGTTATTCTGATCCACACATCATTACAGACTTCCTCTGGTGGGATTCCCGCAGCCGGAGGTGGCCGTGTGGCGGTGGAAGTGAGCAGTGGACCACGCGCCTGTCACTATCAGTGTGACAATGACGTGTGTCGGCCGTCCGGTCTTGTCTGGGCCGCCGGAAGGGGGACGGTAGCTGGTGCAGTCGGTCGGTTTATCAACAGCGGCGGCAGCAGGCTGCAGTCAGTGTGTCGCTGTCAGTGGCGGTGGTAGTGCACAGCAGACATCATGAGCCAGCCGAAACACGCCAAGAGTAGTGAGGAGCTGAAGCTGGAGGAGCTGAGGCTGGAGCAGCTGGTGGCCAGGTGCGGTGCGGGGGCCCACCTGGTCATTAACACCCTGCTGACCGACATGGACCTCAAAGTCTATCTTCCGGCCTCCCGGCTGGCCCGCACCACCAGGGCAGAACTGGAGGACGCAGTCAACTGGCTGTTGTTTGAGCCACTAATGAACGCCCTACAGGACGGCCGGGACACCGCCACTGCAGAGTGCCGCCTCTGCTCGTCAGCCGAGCTGCTGAAGGTATTATACTTCAGCAGCTCCGGCAGCACTGCTGAAGGGTTTGATGATCTGTATGCGGGTATGCAAAACACGTCAGACCGCGACGTCATGTTCGAGTTCGGCGGCCCCTTCAGCTGGACGGTGGGGGAGGGGGCGGGGGCGGAGCCAGGCTGCATCAGCCCACAGTCTGCGCCACAACTGTGGGCTAAGTCCACCAGCAGCCCCGGCTTCGTCACGATGCACTGGGTTCGGTCGACCCAGTGCAGCCACGAGGCCCCGCTGCCGGCGCTGTCGGCTGACTCGGTCCGCCAGCTGATGGAACAGCTCTGCCGGGTCCTGTATCCAGGTGAGATCATCCCCTCCGGCCCTGCAGTCAATGTCAGACAGTCAGATGATCCACACGGCGGTACTGACCACGTGTCCTGCCTCCGCGGTCCCTGGTGGCCTGCTATGGACGACTTCCTCTCCCGCCACCGAGAGACCGACTTCCCGCCGGCGGCGGCGCGACGCGACATCTGCCAGTTCGGCGTGCACCTGGTGCCGACAGGTCGCCCGGGCAGCGACACCCAACAGTCCGAGTGGCGGGTGTCTTTCTCCCGGGCAGAGGTGGTGGCGGCCCAACATCTCAGCACCAGACAGCACGCCACCGTGAAGGCAGTGAAGGGCATGAAGAACATAATAAAAGTCAGCGGGGAGGCGGCGCCCTTAAAATCATACTACATAAAGACGGCGGTGCTCTGGCTGGTGCAGGAGCAGCCCAGTGACCGCTGGACAGGTGTCACTGACGGCATCCACATGGTACTGGACTGGCTGGAGCGCCACCTCACTGCCGGCAGACTGCCCTGCTTCTTCTGGCAGGACATCAATTTGGTGGCGGGAGTCAGCACGGTTGAGCTGAAGGACATGATCAAGACCGTCGGGCTGATGAGGAGACAGGCCACCCGTCTCCTGTTGGCCTGCTGTGTGAAGCAGAACTGGCCCCTGGATCTTCTGCTGGAGGGCGGGTCGGAGCCGCTCTCAGAGCGTCAGCTGCGGCTCTGTCTGGCGCGGCAGCTGATCCTGCAAGCTGTGATTGAAGGTATTGTCCGCCGCCCCACAGCACCCTCCTGGCAGCACTGGATCAAATGTTACATCCCTGCTCTGGCCAGACTGTCACTGCACCACATGCTGCAGTGGGAGTACCGCCATCAGTCGGGCACATACAAACAGCAGTGCTGCCTGCTGCTGGCCCTGTCTGTGGCCCCGGCTGACCTGGTGAGCGAAGTGCGGCTGACGTCACTCGGCGGGGATATGTTCACCTGGCCGGTGACGTCGCTGTTAGGCCTGCTCACCGAATCAGACCTGCAGCACCTGCAGGGTGACCTGGCTGCAGTATCCACCTGGTGTCGTCAGCAGCTGAGCCGACCCCCGGCGGAGCGGCCGGCCGGCCTGACCGCAGAGCTGAACACACCACAGGGCCGGGCAGAGGTGCTGCTGCAGCCAAAGCTGCTGCTGCGGGCCGTCAGCGAGGCCGTGCCGGACAGAAGGGCTGTGAGGCAGAGACTGGACCAGAATATGACGGATATATGCAGAGTGAACTGTCCACCACTGCACACATACCAGGAACGCCGGCAGATGATAGAGCAGCACCTCCGCATCAATCAGGAGGCGAGCCTCCGCCGTGATCTGCCAGAGATGGACGACCCGACGGCTGCCGCCACGGCCCGCTTCTGGCGGCAACATCTGCAACATCTGCTGTCTGGTGACCACCTGCGGGAAAAATACACCGCCATCACCACCCGGTGGACCGACAGATGGCAGCTGCGGCAGTGGAGCGTGAGCTGGACCAGCCGATGAAGGTGAAGAGTACGACCGGCCAGCACGGCCACAACACACAGACACACTGGGACATCAAACACACTGACCCCACTAACACACTGTCACACTGACACCGACACCATGACACCGACACAATGACACCGACATTGACACCATGACACCGGACACCATGCCACGACACCCATGCCACGGGCGACACCATTGGACAACCGACACCATGACCCGACACCATGACACCGACACCATGACACCCGGACACCATGACACCGACACCATGACACGACACCATGACACCGGACACCGCCATGGACACCGACACCATGACACCGACGACCATGACACCGACACCTGAACGACACCCATGACACCGACACCATGACCACCGACACCATGACACCGACAACCATGGACCACCGACCCACCCACTGACAACCGACACCCATGACACCGACACCATCGACACCCCGACACCAGACACCGACACCCATGACCACCGACACCATGACACGAACCAACCTATGACACCCGCACACCATGAAACGACACCAGAACCGACACACCACTACAGCCCGACACCATGGACACCGGACACCATGACAACCCGACACCTGACACCGACACCATGCACCGACACCATGGACACCCGACATCCATGACACGACACCATGACACCGACACCATGCACCACCCCGACCCCCATGCACACCGACACCATGCACAGGCCGACCAACCATGACACCGACCACCACCTGACACCGGACACCATCACCACCCGACACCATGACACCGACACCCATGCGACACCCGACACCCATTGGCACCGACACCATGACACCGACACATGACCACCGACACCATGCCACACACACCCATGACCAACCGACACCATGACATCGACACCATGACACCGACCCACCATGACACCGACACCACTGACACCGACCACCCATGACACCGACACCCATGACACCGACCCACCTGACACCGGACACCCATTCGACCACCGACACCATGACCACGACACCATGACACCGACACCTGCACACCCACACCATGGACACCGCACACCATGACCACGGACACCTGACACTGACACCACTGACACCGACACCCATGACACCGCACCAATGACATCGACACCCACTGACACCGACACATGACACTTACTACTTAGATTACTACTAGGATCAACTGGTCATCCACCTACATTTTTTTTTTCGTCCCGGGCAAATATGGGTGGAAACTAAATCCATTGGAATCAAGAGCTGAAAACGCAACCTGCTATTACCACAACAACACATGTACAGTGATCAAATACATACCCGACTGACCGTCGATTAGATATACGTGATGAAGAATACATCTAATGTGATTTTGACACGAACAGATCTTCTAAGGAATTATCACTCTAGTTTCCACAAGGAACTGGCATAGTAACTTATTCTTTACTGTCATTTTGCCCCCGACCGTACCACATCAGAATGAACATTTTTCCCCGACCTTGTCCATAAGGACATAACACTTTACCACCCCTGCATGCTTCAAGTGAGATGTTTTTTTACGTGTGTTTTTGTTTTACTTGGGCTTATTTTGATGGTGGTTTATTTTGTTATCATTATGACAATGCTCAAATGTAATGCATATGTGGAGCTGATAAGGTTTACTGGTCAAATACAATATGAGGTTGTTACTGTGCTGGAAGTCCGTTCACGTCTGGAAATCTATCATATAGCGCCATTGTCAACCATAGCCAGAAGCAATCTGAAATAGAGTATCCAATAAAATTTAACTGTGTCAAAATTATATGTTGAACTACTGTGGCCCGTGTCTAGCCTGTATCTGACTTGTGACCTGACCTGTGACCTGACCTGTGACCTGACCTGTGACCTGACCTGTGACCTGACCTGTGACCTGACCTGTGACCTGACCTGTGACCTGACCTGTGTCCTAACTTGTGACCTGACCTGTGACCTGACTTGTGACCTGACATGTGACCTGACATGTGACCTGACCTATGACCTGACCTATGACCTCACCTGTGACCTCACCTGTGACCTCACATGTGACCTCACCTGTGACATCACCTGTGACCTCACCTGTGACCTGGCCTGTGACCTAAACTGTTACCTGACCTGTGACCTGACATGTGATCTGGCCTGTGACCTAAACTGTGACCTGATCTGTGACCTGACCTGTGACCTGACCTGTGACCTGACCTGTGACCTGACCTGTTACCTGACCTGCGTGAACCTTGACCTGTGACCTGACCTTGACCTGACTGTAACCTGACCTGTGGGATGCCTGACCTGTGACCTTGACTGACGCGACCTGTGGACCTGAACATGTGACCTGACATTTGACTTGACCTTTGATCTTTACCTGTGACCTGATTATGTGACCTGACCTGTGACCTGAAACCTTTGACCTGACCTGTGACCTGACCTGTGGACCTGACCTGTGACCTGACCTGTGACCTGACCTTGACCTGACCTTGTGGCCTTACTGTGACCTGACCTGTGACCTGACCTGTGGGACCTGACCTGTGACCATGGACCTGTGACCTGACCATGTTGAGCCTGACCTGTGACCTGGACCTGTGACCCGACCTGTTGATCTGACTGTGACCTGACCTGTGAACCTGACCTTGTGACCTGACCTGTGACCTGACCTGTGACCTACTGTGACCTGACCTGCCTGACCTGACCTGTGACCTGAACATGGACCTTACCATGTTGACCTGACCTGTGACCTGACTTGTGACCTGACCTGTGACCTGACCTATACCGTTAACTATGACCTGACCTGTGACCTGACCTGTGACCTGAACCAGTGACCTGACCTGTGACCTGACCTGTGACCTGACCTGTGACCTGACCTGTGACCTGACCTATGACCTGACCTGTGACCCTGCAACTGACGCCCCGTAGTATCGATCCTTGAAACATGTGCAGTTTCCGAGTGTTTGCTGTTCAGGAGCATATGCACAGCCCACAGGTGTTTCTAGATGACAGTTGTGGCTTCTGCCGATTTTGAGATATCGATTGACGTTTTCAGAGGTCAACTGAGCTCACTGACCTCCGAGGACCTCATTTTTTTTCTTCTTCTGTACGCTTCTAGGGCAGTTTGTGACGCTGATTTCAAATCTGGGAGCCATTTTCCATAATGATACGTTGCACTTGGGTCATACGCATCCAAAATTCAACCAAGGTCAATGACCTCAGATGACCAGACATGACTTTCTTATATATTTGCAAAATGTATCATGTTGTGATGCTGACTGTAAAGTAGGCGTCTATTTAGCATTTTTAGATGTTCCTGTACGTTTTTTGCTTGATAAGTATTCACTTTTTACACATGTACAATTTAATGACATTTTGGTCTTTGCCATGACCGCAGAGGTCACCTAATGGCACAGGACCTTAAAATCAGATGGCAATGACTTCCTCTTGACACAAGCATGAAGCAACACGCTCATTTTTTAATGGAAGCTCTAGCTCATTTAGGGGCCAAACGCCAATGGCGGGGGTCGTACCCCCTACACGGTAACGCAGTGATGTGCTCTACACGGGTGAGGTTAAAGTCAAATATGAATATGAGCCCGTAACTTTTGTTTGCAACTTCGCTTAAAACTCAACATGTCAAGGAATGATCGATTTAAGGACGACAGACAGCACATGCAGCTTCGAAGGCAGCTTTACTTATACAAGGAATTTTAGTGTACCAATCCACAGCCGCCGCCCGTGCCTGACAGGGTCGCTTTACGGCGGACGCAATCAGCTGACCCGCCCGGCTCCCGCACCCGCGCGGGACGAGGGGACGGAATGGAAACGGAATGGACTGACAGACCAACTTTTGCGTCGTCCGTCCGGGCGCGTGCTTCGCGCGGCCGTCCGTTTGAGACGGATGTGGTTAGGACCAGACTGTACAGTGTACATTCACAGACCGGGCGCCTATCTAACTAACTGAGCCCTCTGTATCTTCTGTCCAGCGTACACGGTTCGGCAGCGGGAGCCTCCGCCTCTCTCCGGTGTCCCCTCCCCCCGACTCCGTACTATGTGTGCGCTGTCCACTGATCCAGCTCGTCTCTGTATTCTGTACATGTATGTATTCTGTGGTATGCCATCATACTATTTCTGACATATGCACGTCACTGACGTCTGTCTCTCTGATTTACTCAGTGTTCCCTCTGCAGCGTACGCGGCGCTGCTGCCGGGGCTGCCGGAGCCACCGTCGGCTCCTCCCAGCTACAGCTCCGCCATCCAGCCCAGCTACCACGGCGAGAGCACGCCGACCGTGCCACGACCCGCCTCCGGTCAGAAACGGGGGAGGGAGGAGACTGCCCGCCTCCGGTCAGAAACGGGGGAGGGAGGGGACTGCCCGCCCTCCGTCCAGAAACGGGGGAGGGGAGGGGAAAGGCCCGCCTTCCGGTCAGAAAACGGTGAGGAGGGGACGCCCGTCCTCCTGGTCAGAAACGGTTGGGAGGGAGGGCGGCCCGCCTCCTCGGTCAAAACCGGGTGGGGGAAGGGGATGGCCCCGCCTCCTGGGTCAGAAACTGGTGGGGGAGGGGATGGCCCGCCTCGCTGGTCAGAAACGGGGGAAGGGAGGGGACGGCCCCCGCCTCCTGGTCCCCCAGAAAACGGGTGGGAAGGGGAATTGGCTCCCGCCCTCCTGGTAGAAAACGGGGTGGGAAGGGTGGCCCGCCTCCGGTCAGAAACGGGGGAGGGAGGGGACTGCCCGCCTCCAGGTCAGAAACGGGGGAGGGAGGGAGACGGCCCGCCTCCGGTCAGAAACGGGTGGGGAAAGGGGATGGCCCGCCTCCTGGTCAGAAACGGGTGGGGAAGGGGATGACCCGCCTCCTGGTCAGAAACGGGGGAGGGAGGGGACGGTCCGCCTCCGGGTCAGTAACGGGTGGGGGAGGGGAGGGGAAGGGCCCCCTCCCGTCAGAAAACGGGTGGAGGGAAGGGGACGGCCGCCTCCTGGTCCAGAAACGGGGGGAAGGAGGGACGGCCCCGCACCTCTGGTCAGAAACGGGTGGGGAAGGGGAGGCCGCCTTCCTGGGTCAGAAACTGGTGGGGGGAGGGGATGGCCCCGCCCTCCTGGTCAGAACGGGGGGGGAGCGGGACCGGCCTCGCCATCCTGGTCAGAAAACGGGTGGAAGGGGATTTGGCCGCCTCCCGCTGGTTCCAGAAACGGGTGGGAAAAGGGATGACCCGCCTCCTGTCATGAAACGGGGGAGGGAGGGGAGGTCCCGCCCCTCCGGGTCCCAGTAAAACGGGTGGGGATGAGTGGCGGGATAGCTGCGGATGGGAAGGGGTGCAGATCACGGAGACTAGGAGGTAGAGGTAACGGGTGGGGGAGAGTGCGGGGATGGCTGCGGATGGGAGGGGTGCAGATCACGGAGACTAGGAGGTAGAGGTAACGGGTGGGGGAGAGTGCGGGGATGGCTGCGGATGGGAGGGGTGCAGATCACGGGGATGGCTGCGGATGGGAGGGGTGCAGATCAAGGAGACTAGGAGGTAGAGGTAACGGGTGGGGGAAAGTGCGGGGATGGCTGGTGATGGGATGGGTGCAGATCACGGAGGAGGTAGAGGTTATGTTTTTGGTACCTGCCTATTCACTTCCGCGGAATGAGCTATCTTGTCACAGCTTTAGTCACGGCGCTGCAAAGCTAACCCTATGGCGCTGGCCTGGCCAGCCACAGATTCAGTCACGGCCGTGACCAGTTCTGGTCCCACCACTGGGACGGGTGCATAAATGTGCAGCTTTTCTAATGGGTCAGCAGACTGTAGCATACGCTCGTTAGGACATGGTATAGAGGTATGGCTATTTTGGGTTTAGTGTTCCCAATTCCCGGTCTTCTCAAATATTATGATTGCAGTTTTGTCAGGAATCCATCAACAATTGTAATGGAGAACAGTCGTTTTATGAACAACCGTGCTTCAAGGTACGGTGCCATCTTGTTCCGACTGTTTCGTGAAGCTGAGCTTCTACCAGCAGCAGTCGCTGATGTCGCTGCGTTCCCAGCTCCGGACGGTCGTCGTTCCTGACTCGCTGATGCCCAGGTCAGCTCATAGTTACGCTCGTTGACAGCTGAACAGGCTCGATAGCAGGGGCGGCGCTGGGCCCTGGAGACTAGGTAGGCAAGGCAACATTATCATCAATCATCGTTAATCACAATGCTTCACATCTCATATCGGTAATATTTCATAATATAGGTGCATCGATAATACTTCATGATATAGGTAGGTGACTAGAATCTGCAGCTTCCAATCCATCTCCAACTCCAATCAACCCATCTTCCACACAAAGCTATAGCGTTGTTTTATGGCCTCCTAATTTAACGAATTTCTCCGGGATGAAGGCTCCCTACGCAAAAAGGCACGTGAACTGAGCCCCAGGATAACGCTGATTCTTGCTTTGGTTGCAGCACGGAAATGCAGTCGTTTTTCTAGAATGATAACTCATTCAAAAAGTGTTTTTCGGTATAAGAATTGAAACCCTATGTAGCAAGCTAGTATGAACCTTAAATAACAATTGGTATTGCAGACACATTTATTTTTTGAAGTTATTGCGCTGGAAAAAGATGTGTTTTCTCCATTTTCTAGTCTATTTGCCTACCTTACAGCTACTATCTACCTGCAGGACCAAATATATTTATACACAGGATGGTCGAGAATCTAGTAGGACGAGGTAGGCAGGCTTAGGCAAGGTTTTTCTTACATTTGTGCTTAATTTATGGTTTCGGAGAAAACTTTATTGGAAAATTTGGAAAATTTGCTCCAAAATAGGCCTATTCCGATTGCAGATAATCATATAACACAAAGATACAAAATGAAAAGAAGAGGAGATAAATATCGGTATCGGGAGAAGGCTACCGAACTGGGTAGGCATTGCCTACCTTGCCTACATGGGAAAACCGCCCCTGCTCGATAGTGGCGTCAGTGTGGTCGAAGAGTATTGTGTGACTTACGAATCAGGTAGAGTTTGTTCAGTACATTTGTTCTGTGCAAGGTTGGAATGCGCAATCGTTGAGTGGACTAGCCATTTTTTATCAGTACCTAAATGTTTGAAATATGGACTGTTTTTTATCATCAACTTTAAAGCATGGTTATTGGTGTTAACTATCTTTGACATCATTGGAGATTTTTCAAAAAAATTGAGTTGACAGAAATTACCCTTGAATTTTCTTTGTTTAATCTAAATATTGGGTCATGACTGCGCGATACAATCTGATAGATCCTATCACCTACGGGCATACAATATTCTCTGAGCATTCGAACTGTGTCCGGCAGATTCCTGAAGATCACTGCGGACAACACGCATCGTAACGTGAAGACGTGATATCTGCTGTGTGGCAAGCCGGTGAGTGACGCGGTGGCCTGTAGAGGGCCCCCTCCCTCCCTTTCTCCCTCCCTGAAATGGGAGGGGAGGCTGGTTGACGCCCTGTGCCGCTGGCTCTGCCCTGTTCGGGACTTTCTCTCACAGCACGCTGCGGGCAGAATATATTGTTTGTTGTTTGCACCAATAAGTGAACAAGAAACAATCCCTGAATACATTACAACAACGCTACCCGACACTTGACGATCCGAAACAGGCAGAACACTCCGCAATGCAAACACACACACACACATTGCCCCTTAACCGAACTTTATCCTTCCAAAGATTACATTGCCAGACGCCACAAGACTCTGGAAATAAACTTCCGGATTCTATTCCGCCTAATTACACTCCCACTCATTAAAAGCAGCTCTCAATACAGCGGATTGGTTAAATGGGAAAACCGCCCAACCTTTTTCGCCTTAGGTACCTTAAAGGTAAACCGTTTCCACACTCAAGTTGAGGCTGGTAATGTCCCCCCCTCAAACGCCGCCACCAATCAAAAATTCAAAAATGTTTCAAGCCTCAGTGTGTGTGCGGCCATTCCTTCAGAAGACACACTTCACTTTACAAACTTACAAATGGTGCAGTTTCCCATTACAGAACACAATTACTCACAAAACATCTCAGACATTTTACAAACGAGATTTAACCAGCACTCTACATCACACACTCAGTTAGATACACTGCTCCACGGCACGGACCTCAGCACCAGCGACGGCTCCAGGGTGGCCTCTGAGTTCCAAAATTTGATCATCAAAACAAAACGTCTCGAAAAATAGTTAAATCTGGGAAGGGACGCGTCTGAGCCCTGGATGGTAGCGCAGCTAGATAGATTGCGACGGTCTATCAGACCCCTCCGGCGTGGCGGGGATTTATTTGTAAATAACATTTTGTGTTCAAGGGATAGGTGCTTCGATTTAAACGTAAGCTTATGCACCGATCCTTTTGCCTTGATTTCTGTGTGTAAATGTGTCCACCCTGTCAAGGCAAATACATGTATGATGATGATGATGATGATGTCACATTGTCGCAATCACTATCTGATCTGTCACCTCTGATAGGATTCTAATCCGTCAGACCGTCACCTTGGCGTGTTTGTGTTGACTCCTCTCCTGCCCCTCCTGGCCACAGTCGCAGAACAACCTGTCCATCACACACGTGCTGATCCCGGCTCAGTCGTGCACCTCGGACTCGTGTAACATGGAGGGTGAGGTGAAGGTGTTTGCCTACCTGGACACCCACAACCTCATCACACTCGGCTGGATTCACGTGAGTCCTGCACGGGGTGATACCCGGCGAGAAGGGAGCCGAGTGGAGTGGGATGGTGTGCCGTAGTCGGAGGTGTAGCGGTCCTGATGTAGTTTAAAGAGGCTCAGTGGAGTACCCTGGTCGGGTGGTGGTCAGGTCAGGGGATGAGCCATGTGTCCTAGGTGGAGAGATACGGGAAGGCCACTGCACCGGTCAGTGGGGCGTCCGGCTTGACCCGCTGTATCCCGACAGACACACTGAACGTCCCCGTTAGTTGGACATTGTTCTGGCGTCCGGCCTGACCCACTGTCTCCCGACAGACACACTGAACGTCCCCGTTAGTTGACATTGTCCTGGCGTCCGGCCTGACCCGCTGTCTCAGACACACTGAACGTCCCCGTTAGTTGACATTGTCCTGGCGTCCGGCCTGACCCAATGTCTCCCGACAGACGCACTGAACGTCCCCGTTAGTTGACATTGTTCTGGCGTCCGGCCTGACCCCTGCTCTCCCGACACACGCACCCAACACAGCCGGCGTTCCTCTCGTCCGTGGACCTGCACAGCACTGTGGCTATCAGCTGATGATGCTAGAGAGCATCGCCATCAGCTGCGCTCCCAAATACAACGAGTAAGTGATCATGCTGGCCCAGGCTGTAAATACCTTGAGTGATTTATAGTTATATTGTAAACAAATGCAGCGAATTAAGTGAAGCCAAGCTGAGGGACTCGGTCAAGACTTGTGCTGCTCAATGTCCCTGTTCTGTCCTGCCTTGTTGGTCAGGACTTGTATTCTGCTGTGATGAAGCAGTTTGTTTTTGTTTGTTGATTGACAGTCGCATTTGTTTTTATTTCATTTGTTATCGAATTGATCATCGATAAGCCATCGCCTTTTCTTATATTCCGCTCAAGTAATGTTTCAGAGATCATGGCTGTTATTTTAGTAACTGTAATTAATTGCTGAATGCAGTTTATACTGTTATCACTCTGTTTTACTAATGTTACTGCTTGATGATTTATGCAGTTTAATTCTATTGTTTTACTCACCGCGCCCTGGGACAAAACCACCCGCAGCCAATCACTGCGTTGAACTGTGGTACCAGTATTTACGTCATGTGTTAATGTCTACGCAGGACGGGTGTATCCATGCTGACTCCAGCCTTCGGTCTGAAATACATCGCCAGCGGCCGGAAGAGTGGCTTCCACTCTCGCCCACAGGAACCACCGCTGATCGAGGTGAGAGACGGCCGCGTCTGGACGGTGGACTCAGTGATCTATTTATCATTTTAATGAGTCCTGGTCCCGGAGAGTGATAGCATTAGACAGAGAGTACACACAATGTTATTGCTAATATATTTCCTTTTAAAATTATTGTGCATGGAAAATAAAAGTTAATGATTTGTAATAGTGTTAAGTTCTAGTGAGGAAAATGGAGTTACATTTTAACTACAATTTCGTTGAGATCAGGGTGAAGAAAGCAAATACAAAATGATAAGGGCAAAAAACGACACCGAAAAGTCCAGAAATGGCCAAAGCACCAAGGTTCTAGCGGTCTCTGGGTAATGAATGTCAGATTCATTATAGACAGCCTGAAGACAGTCAGGCCGCACTCTACTGCCTGCTGTGACTGACGACTCACACCTAATGCTGTGCTGATGCAGCAGCAAGGAACATCTGACAAGCTGCGTTTGTGTGAAATGTTAGCCGCTCTGCTAATTGTCCAGGATCTTACTGGCTCCGGGATCTGTTTCTGGGATTACTGCACACTCTATGCAGCTGCTGCTCCAGATTGTGCCATCGGGCGGAGTTGAATGGAGCTGAGTTCTGGACTGTCATTCCGGTCTTCCCTGGCCTGCTCGCACCACCTCTCCCGCGACTTTTCGTCCCAGTTCACCCCACACATCGTTCATACATGCTTCATTTCGCCCTTATACATTTTGCCCCTATACAGCTATTTGTTTTGCTTCATTTCGTCCGTATGGTTATGTTCCATTGCGTCAAAATATGTATGCTTTATTTCGTCCACATATGCTCTTCTATATGCTTTGTTTTGTCCATATATGCTTAATTTCGTCTATATATGCTTCATTTCGTCAATATATGCTGTATTTCGTCCATATTTGCTTTATGTTGGGCCATATATGTTTAATTTTGGTCATATATGCTTCATTTCGCCTATGTAGTACGTTTAATTTTGCCCAGATACTGAATTACGCTGTGATATTGCCCCGTGTTGACACATCACGTGTTTGTTCGTTTCAGGAGGCGCAGCAAGTCACGTTGGACAGCAGTTACGAGATCAGTGTGGTCGACCTGCGCAAGTAATGNTTGCCTTATCCTGTTATCAACTGTGTGCGTGTTTGTGTGCTGCTGTAATGTCGTACCTGGTTTTAATTATTCAACTTGAGCTGTAATTACGTTAATGCTTGCTGCTCATTGTCAATAAATAAACAAATAAACACAGTGCCTTGCAAGAGAAACGCAAGACATATTAGAACATTTTACATCAATGGCGCAGATGGTGTGCAGTAATTGCTGGACAGTAGCAGACAGTAACATCACTAAACAGTGGGAATGTTTCATTTGTATTCGATGGACGGAATAAGAGAACACGACTCCGTTCTCGACACACCTTGTCCACAAACCACTCCCCTGCACCGTTATCCCACACAGGGCCGAACTGACGGTGCGCAGCTCACAACTCCTCGTGGTGGAGACTCACCGTTTCCGAATGCGCTGTGT
Source organism: Semibalanus balanoides (assembly GCA_014673585.1). Taxonomy (NCBI): domain Eukaryota; kingdom Metazoa; phylum Arthropoda; class Thecostraca; order Balanomorpha; family Balanidae; genus Semibalanus; species Semibalanus balanoides. Next base: position 167,257 of record VOPJ01008793.1, on the reverse strand, counting down.
CGCTATGAAGGCCTGAGTCGCCAAACTCTTTGAACGGGTGCACCAGCACTGGTAATGCAGCCAGGGCGCGCAAATGGCCTGCTCCGTCATACGCCGAGATCCACTCTTCATGCCGCGGCTTGCCAAACATGACAGGTATGTACTCATCGAGAGCGATCATGTTCTGAAGGGGACGCCCCTGCACCAGCTTCTGCGCGCCGACACCGCTCAAAACGTATGCCAGGCTCGACATGCTATGCTCCGGATTTACTAGTTTGTCGGACCCTGGCACCCTATAAACAAGGGCATCGCTCCACCAATAGAGGTAAATGAGATCCCAGTCAAGCTCGAGTCGTTCAACATCGTCCATCAGCTCCGCTAACTTGAGTTTGAAGTCAGCAGGGAGGCGAACGTCGTCTTCGAATACAATTACACGGACTGAAGTCACTCTCCAACGCTTTCAACCAGATATTGTGATGACTGAGAAAGCAGCCGATTTCACCGAAAGTAAGAGGTATGTCATTGTAGTGGTCGCGGTATCCCAACATAGCCCTGATGCTGTTTTCTCCTAGAACAGTGCCGTTTAGCTGCTGGCTGTCCACGGCATTCACCAGATGAGTGTAGATGCCGAGCTCATCGAATGAGGCGAGAAGACGCCTCCGCCTCTCGGGTCGCCTCGCCAGGGTGATGGTGAAGATTCCGTCCACGTCGAGCCAGCTCTTCTGCGGCGGCGGCGGCAGGAAGAGGCGCATGATGGGCACCACCGGCAGTGGCGGCCGGTCCACCAGCACCTCCAGCTTGATGTTGACTATGTTGCGCCACTCCTCGCTGAGCTCCTGTGGCGGCACAAGTGGCACCGGCACCTGGCCAAAGTCCTCCTGGTTGCACACGTTCACTCCCAGCCCAGCCTGGCGCGCGAGTGAGCCGTGAACAGTGACGGCGTATCAGCGGCACTGCCCCCGTCGGATGTCGCCAAGCTTCTCCCGGGACGAAGGTGAGCCCACACCGTGCCGGACTGATCACGCAGATCCACCAGCACGCACGAGCGGACCAGTGGCACGGCGAAACAGCCGCGCTCATAGACCGTGGCTAGATCTCCGAGAACCGGCTCCCTCCTCACGTGAGACAAGTTCGCTCAAGTTCGTCCCGGAAGTTAGAGTGCTCTCCGTCGGAGCGCAGCATCGGCGCCACCAGCGGCTTCTCCATGTCCAGCAGCTGCCGAAGGACGGTACTGTCGTGCAGGATGACGTCGGCGTCCAGGAACCAGACAGAGTCGGTCCGGAGAAGCCTGGCCTTTTGTAGCGCCTCCTGCTTCATGGCGGCCACGGCCTTGAGCCGGCTGGGTGACATGTGGACAGCGCTCTCCTCGTCTTCCCGCAGCGGCGGTGATGTGGTGTTGACGACAGCGTCCACGGCTGAGTAGAGCGGACCGTACCGCTCCAGCCCACGTCTGCAGCAGCTGCGCTGACCGATCCTGGTTGTGGTCACTGCGGATCCACAGCGACAGCTGCTGCTTCGGGTAGTCCAGCTGGCTGAGCTGCGTCAGCGTGTATGGCAGGTAGGGCTCCTTGTTGCGCACCAGCATCACGATCATGACGGTCGGCTCTGCATCTGTGTTTTCCTGGGAGATGGCGAGCTCAGACGACGCAGCTAGCGCCACCAGCACCGCTGCGGTTACTAGGCGAGACATTACGTGTTCAGGTGGCAGGTTAAAAGCACAGTAGTGGCCGAAATACCACCACTATCCGTTGAGGTGGACGGACTGATGCGTCCGCAATCTGAAACAATGCAAAATATATGTGACTTGCGCAAATAGCAGTCATTACGAGCGAGCGCGCAGCGCGCAACGAGCTCTCATTAAATACCGGATTTGTTCTCATATATACAGGGACGTGGGAACCGGGGGGGCAGAGGGGGCGTCTCGCCCCCCCCCCCAACTTTGGAGCTGGAGGGGCGACGACCCCCCAACTTTTTACACGATCACTCTTCTCCGTATTTAGAAAGCACATACTTTCCAAATACTTTCGACGCAAAAGTAGGAGTAATAAAGTAAAGAAGTGAGGGAAAGTTAAACGTTTATGGCATATGAAAGCTGAGTGTGGTCAGAAAAGGCGCGACTTTGGCTATTGTGCACAACATGTTGTGGTGAGCGATGCGACGCGGACTTTAACCCTATTCCTGGAGGGATGAAAAGTATACGAATCTGTCGGGGGGGGGGCTTATTCGGCCCCCCTTCAGATCTCCGGCTGCCATAAAGAGCTAGAAATCATAAAACTTAGCATGTAGTGACTAAGGTCGACAACGAACTTTATTTTGTGAAATTTTGGTGACCTTGGGTCTCTGTCTTCAAGGTTAAATGACGTCATCAAAAGTCATAGGTATTTGTCCAAATATATATTTATCAGGAAGCCTTGCCATTATCTCGGAAACTATGGCAGCTAGGAGGAATTAGAAAATTTACTTTAAAACAGTTGGAATTTTCTTACGCCATCAGTGCATCAGAAATGACCTCAGGTCATTGCTTTGGGCTGTAGAGGTCATCAAATGTTAAAAAACCTTGTTGTCAGCCAAAAGTTTGATCGTAAAAATTTTTAACTAAAACATTATAAGAGTATTATTGTGCATACCATCGTTGTTAATCACGTCATTGCCGGTTTTGAAACATATCAATTTTGATCGAATCGAAAATATAACCCCGGGTCAGGTCAGGTCAAGGTCAATTGACATAAGTCGGTTCTAGCTGCATATCAAAGATGACGTATTGACGAGAAAAACGTTTGAGACCATTGCCGAGTCTCTTTAATGTTCCTGTCACAAACTATTGATAACAAGGTATTCGTGACCTTGAATGACCTTTCAAAAGGTCACTATTTACAAATTACATCCTGGTCATCGAGAAGGGCCTAAAATGACAAGATACTGAAATTATTGGATTGATTAAATGTATGCTTCAACCCTTTTTTCATTTTTCACCATATATTTATATTGCAAGGTTAGCATGTGACCTGACATCAGCGTCAACAATAGTAAGAATCGCCTGAAACTTTCAAGACATTATGTAATTGGCATATTTTCTCTTACAACCATATTCCGGTTTTATGAAACCTCTTGAAAATATAATACAAATTGTATCATTTTGCATTTTTTTATGAAAAAAACTTAAAATTTCGTGATCGGGAAAAACCTCAACAGTGAACAGGCGGTACCGTTTCGCCCACCCCGACAGTAAAAGCCAAAAGGGTTAATCTTACGGAACAGAGAGAGTTTCGTGTAATTGGCATCCTCGGCCATCGGCATAACGCTGCGTAATCCAGCAGCCAAGGTGTGATGCGAACGCTTTTGCTGCCGAACAGTGCGCGATGAAACGCTCAGGAATTCAGCTTACAGGGATGCGTGGGGGAACCGTGGGGGCAGTGGGGCAAACTTAACGCCCCCAAACTTTGCGACCCTTGTTGGGCGATGCCCCCTCAACTTTAAAGCTGGTGTCGGCTCTCCCCTTTCTTTTACCATGATCTTTTAACTCTGAATTTAGAAGCAACGGCATTGTCTACCGAAAATTTTCTTAAGTTTTGCCTAGAACAAAGGTGCAGTTTCAATCACAAATTTGAATAAAAGAAAATTTAACTGCATTGAATTTGGAACTGGTTTTTGCATCTTTCCATTAACAAGTGGCATGCGCACATTGACCATAGCAGCATTCGAAAACACTGCTAAATACCAGCGCACACCTGGGCATAGGGATATTGTTTCTTCGTCCGTAACGTTGATCGAGCTATTTATTTGTCACAATCACGGTAGATAAATACTTCATGGTCACAGAAGAAGCCGTTTTCACGATGCATATTTTGCGCGAAATTGTTTTAAAACAATTTTAAAATGTTTTTTAAAATGTTTAATGGTACCGTCTTCACGATGGGCTAAATTGGAGAAATGTTTTTACCCTCGGCCGTATGGGACCGTTAGGGTAAGGGTTAAAACATTTTTTCGACCAATTTAGTCCATCGTGAAAAGCGGCTACTACTAAAACATTTTACAACATTTTCAAATGTTTTTAAAACATTTCGCGCAAAATAACCCATCGGAAAAACGGCCTAATGTTGTAATGCTTTTTTGGAGATAAATGCTACTATCTAATAAATGCGTACTATAATAAATGCTACTATCTGAAGAACTATCAATTATCTAAAATTGATGTTCGTTTTCGCTAACACTTCCCCTCAACACACCAACTCTCACACGATTGCTTAACCATCAAAGATTGGTGTCAAAACGGCCGAACACGCCCACCCATACAAACTGTCGTTGAATTCCCCTTCCTAATTATTAATTTGGGAAAAATTACATCAACGATGCGCAATGAAATGTTAGAAAATTAAGCAAGTTTGAAGATTCTGGGCTGAGTTATGAATGAAAGTGTACCGCGAAAAAACCCTCAACAGTGAACAGACGGTACCGTTTCGCCCACCCCGACAGTAAAAGCCAAAAGGGTTAATTCTCGGAACAGAGAGGTTGTGAATTGGCATCTCGGCCATCGGCATAACGCTGCGTAATCCACAGCCAAGGTGTTGCATGCAAACGCTTGCAATGACCGATACAGTGCGGCGATGAAAAACGCTCAGGAATTCAGCTTCAGGGACGTGGGAACCGTTGGGGGCAGTGGGGGCAACTCCGCCCCCAACTTTGGACTGTTGGGGGATGCACGCCCCTCAACTTTACAAGCGAGGTGTCGGCTCTCCCCTGTCTTTTACCATGATCTTCTTAACTCTGAATTAGAGCGAGCAACGGCATTGTCTACGAAAATTTCTTAAGTTTTGTTAAACAAAGGTGCATTTCAATCACAAAATTTGAATAAAAAAATTTTAACGCATTGAATTCTGGAACTGGTTTTGCATCTTTTCCATCTTAACCAGTGGCATCGCACATTTTGACCATAGCACGCCATCGAAAAACACTGCCTTAAATACAGCGCACACCTGGCATAGGATTATGTTCTTCGTACCCGTAACGTGATCGAGCGTCTTATTGTCACAATCACGGTAATAAAATACTTATGGTCACGAAGCCGTTTTCACGATGGCATATTTGCGCGAAATGTTTTAAAACATTTAAATGTTTTTAAAACTGTTTTTAAGTGGTAGCCGTTGCTCCACGATGGCTAAATTGCAGAAAATTTTTTTACCCTACGCCGTATGGGACCGTAGGGGTAAGGGTTAAAAATTTTTTCGACAATTAGTCCATCGTGAATATTGAAAGCGGCTACTACTAAAACATTTACAACCAATTTTCAAAAGTTTTAAAACATTTCCGCAAAATACCCATCGTTGAAAACGGCTAATGTATGTAATGCTTTTGGAGATAAAATGGCTACTATTCATGCAATATTACGAAGCGCACAAGTAAATAACATTCAGACTTTTTGGCATTGGGGTAGGTCACGTTTTTTATAGCAAAACGCTTCATTATATTTGTATGATGTCGACTCTGCTCCCCTGATGTTCAGCGGGAGAAAGAGTCGGCCGGGGGTCGAAAAAGGAAAAGTAGTCACCAACGAAATTCCGGATCAAGGCGGTCACCGGCATTGACGCATCAGGAACGGATGGCGATAGATCGGAGATAGATTACGATATATCGGGTGAACAGGTGGCGATATATGGCGATAAATCCTGTTGGCGATGTAACGGGGTGGCGATATAACGGGCGACATATCGCTATTTTTAGCATCATTTTTGCTACCTCAGGACTCAGGTCCGGCAAAAAGTTCGCCCCCCAACTTGAAAGTACTTCCCACGCCCCTGCATATATAAGTGGCCGACCCGACCCGACCCGGCCGGGCCAGATCATGACGCTGGCTAGAAGCTTATATCTTTTGCATCCCGCATCCGATTGACAAGCGGTCTTCTCTATCTGATAGACCCATGCAATGACATTATGATTATTTACATTTTGTTTCTCACGTAAGGGGTCATCATGGCGCGTGATACGTGCCGTGTCAGGGGTGTCAGCAAATACAGGGGGTCCCAATTTTGATGTCACACCCTTCAACGAGCTCCATTTCCCCCAGTTGGTCGCACCGCTAATTGGATTTCGCCAGGACCAGCACCCAGGGCTTCGTTGCGAGTCCACTGATCACGTGACGCGCTGACCGACGTGACCCGGCCCCAGGGGAGGGTAGCCGGGGTCATTTCCGGATTGTCACCCAACGCGCGCGGACTCGGTGTCTAGAATAGTAAAACAGCAGTCTTTGTCGGCCCGCTGCCGGGTTGTCGGCATGGTGAACATGGTCAGGCTGCCAAGAAGTTGGTCTTCACTCGTCAAATCATCTGCCACTGGCTGTCCCGCAACAGAGGCGGACAGACGCTGGAGAAACGAACGAGCCGCGGGAGGAAGAGCTCTGTCACCATAGTAACCAAAATCGTAATGACAAAGTCCGCGCTGAAGAGAGGCCAGTCAAGAAGAAAACTGGTGCAGAGGCTGACGACCAGCGGTCACCGGGTATCCATACTATCTAAGTGGTCGGTGCACAGACACCTGCGGAAATTCCTGCGGCTAAAACCCATCAAACTCCAACTCTAGCCAACGCTAACGGAGTCGCAGAAGCGCAAGAGGCTGGAGTTCACCATGGCGAGGCGCGACTGGACCGTCCAGGACTGGAGACGGGCTCCGTTCTTTAAGATGCTTTCGATTTATCGCAATGAGCGCTTTCGAATGCTGCATTGTGCGTCTCGCTGCGATCATTTGTTCGGAAAATAACCAGGGGGCGTTTAACGCCTCCCCCCAGTCAATGGTGCTCAGATCAGACCCCAGTTAATGCTGGGTTAAAACACAATATAATTATTTTGCAATTATCATGTTCGTATCGTCGACCGGCGCTTCAAAATATATTAATGGTGGCCTTGTCAGGTTCACTTCAAAGTTTGACATCAGGTCAATGTCATTTGGTGACTCAGGTAGGTCATGTTGCACATGAGGTGACGTGGCTCGACGAGATCAACACAGTCGTGTCATCCGCTAGTCTCTATTTTTATTATATCAATATTTAAGCTCTCGGGGGCAAAAAGGACTTTTAACCCGCGCGGTGTAGGGGTCTCCACCCGAACGCGCTGCGTAGGGGTACAATTAACCCCCTTCGTATCTTCGAACCAATGACAACAGCAAGACGCACAAGGCGGCGATCGAAAGCTCTCAATGAGACAAATATAATGTATACCATAATTTTATAAAGTTAGGTTATATGTCAGGTCACTGTCAGGTCATATGTCAAAATCTAGTTATTTGAGTTAATAGCCGTTTTCACGATGGGCTATTTTGTGCGAAATGTTTTAAAACATTTTAAAATGTTTTAAAATATTTTAGTAGTAGCCGTTTTCACGATGGACAGGGTGTCCTAAATACAGGGTGTCCCCCTAAAAAATGCGGAAAAAATCCTTGCCCTACTGGACCATGGGGCGAGGGTTAACCCTCGCCTTACGGGGACCGTTTCTCACCTTCGCCGTTACGGGGGAGGGCCTGACAGGCCCCCCTGCTAACTTCCAAAACCAAAGCAAGATAGAGCACCAGCCGTAAAAACCAAGCATGTTTGCCTTGTCAGTAAGGAATCTAATGGTGTATCATTTTTGGTTTTCAGGTCATCGGGTGACCTTCCAGGTCAATGTGAATAACCCTAAAATTGACCACGTCCAAAAATAGCGGCTTTTGTTCTGTCCGTCTTCGTAAACTGTTAAAGTTATAAATATAAAATATTTGGTTAGCGTTAAAAAGTTGTCGTGAATTTAGCTATCTAGAAAGTATATTCGATTTTTATGTCTGATTAGTTAAATAATCCCAGGAACGAAAGTCGTCATCAGAGACGAAATTGCTATGGGCGACTTAACATTTAGCAACCCTCGACTCGATCACGTCCGGAAAAAAACGGTCAGAAAACCTCAAATTAGAAAGTTGTTAATGTAAATTAAAAACGCATGTTTCCAGACCATTTTTTCCTGATTACAAAAAAAGTATGTATTTGATCAATCTTGGTTCCAAAACAAAGTAAAAAATGTTTAAATTAAAAATGACTACGTCATAAATTATTTCACTAAGGAAGCCGATCACTCAGTTCAAAAAAATTGAGATATTATGGTGAAATTATGGTTGGGTATTCGTCCAAACATCGTTAACTCACATTTTTTTTTTTTTTCTTTTTTTTCTATTCCGGCTTAAGTTATCTTTGAAATTTTCGATTTGTGGGGGAATTTCGCCAAAAAATCATTTTTTTGACTTTTGGGGGTCAAAAAAAACAAAATATTGAATTTCTTGAAAATTTTATTGAAAGACAATAACATTTGACGTCATTAATGATTTTTGTGGGGTTTTTTTTTCTTTTTGCTGCAATACTCTATTTCTATGATTTGTACCAATATTTAACGTTTTTTTACAACATGACGTCATCACACGTCATTATCTTCAATAAATTATTGACCAATATTGATGCAAATTTGTACAGAATACGAAAAATCTGCTTGTTAACTCAGCTACCTAAAAATTTCAGAAATATGTTGCGCCATGTGCAAGAAGTTATTTAAGAAAAACCTCAGGGGGGCCTGTCAGGCCCCCTCCCCGTAAGGCGAGGGTTAAGACATTTCTCACAAATTAGTCCATCGTGAAAACAGCTACTACTAAAACATTTTAAATCATTTTAAAATGTTTTAAAACGTTTCGCGCAAAATAATCCATCGTGAAAACGGCTAATGGCTCATTCTTTCTAGAAACGTTATTAAGTGCTCTTGCGAGGAACATAGTATATATTTTAGGTAGATCACAGTAATTCATAAAACCTTTTCCTGAACAGAAAATAAATAATTAATCACAAATATATGTTTGGTGAATTGTCCGCCACAGGCCATTATCAAACAATAACACATTGACAACAGTGCAATTGTCAGGGATCGGGTGCACCCATGGGTGCCAACTCAATTCTTTCGATTGTCTGCGTTGGTTAAGCATTTTTTGATTTCTCATGGGTGCTGGCCAGGCATGGGTATTACATTTTTGAATAATGTCGCTAAGCGTTATTTTTTACTTGACAACCAGATAATAAATATGTTATGAATGATATAGAACACTTCAACAATACACTTTGACAACTATATGAGAACAATACATCATGGTAAGTATTAGTGGTGTATAAGATTCAAGCAAATTCCAAAATCATGTCCGATCCAAAGTCTGATCCATTATGACAATGCTGACCGAAAAGTGGTCGATGAGCCCAAATCCACAGCAACACACAGGTGCGTGATTTTATTTCTTGTTAATAGCATTCAAGTAAATATGCTAGGATAATGGTTGCAAATTTTGTGAAAATAATTATCTGCCTAATCTGAATGGGCCTGACTGGGCATGGGCCTCAATATTATGAATTTGAATGGGTCTGGTCTGGATCTGGGCTTGGTGTTCATGAGTTTCAGCTGGGCTGGGCTTGGGGTTTGGGCACCCATGACAATCTTTGATTGACACTTCAATCGTCAATTGTCTAATTGTCAATGTTTAATGGTTTGAGAATAGCCTGTGGCCGACATTTCACCAAATATATTTATTTGTATTAATTATTTACTTTCTGTCGCGAAAAAGGTCATATTAATTACTGAGATCTATGATCTATCTATATGGTTCATATTTGTAATTAAAAACCTTATATTAACCCGGCAGTCACTGGGGTATTTCTGTAACACGAGTCACTGGGGGGGGGGGTTTAGCCCCCCCTTTTTATCTTCGGAACCAATCAGACGATCGCGCTTAACCAAACGGCAATCGATAGCCCAGGAAAATTCATTGACGTAAAATAATTTGTGTTTCCCTAGAGCTCAGTGGTGACGTCACATGTCAGGTCAAAGGTCAAAATTTACAGACAAAATTTTATAGACCATATTTTCCATTCAAAGCAATTGGTTGCAACTTGCAACCATGATCACCCAGATTGCTCTCAAATGTATGAAACACATCCAGAATGAGCTAATCGNGGAACCAATCTGGCGATCGCGCTGAATCAAACGGCAATCGATAGCCCAGGAAAATTCATCGACGTATAATAATTTGTGTTGCCCTAGAGGTCAGTGGTGACGTCACAGGTCAGGTCAAAGGTCAAAATTTACAGACAAAACTTAATAGACCATATTTTTCATTCAAAGCAATTGGTTGCAACCATGATCACCCAGAATGCTCTCAAATGTATGACACACATCCAGAAGGAGCTAATCGGGGATTTTTGGCAAAATGTCGAGGTCAAGGTCATGTCACATACAGTCACTCACTATGCCAAAAAATTATACGAAAGTCATGCAACACATGTTGTACATACTATTTTACGTGTAGGACACGAAATCTATACTCATTTTACCACCTGATTTAAGGTGCGTGAATGAAAGGTCAAGTAAAGGTCAAAGTCGATGTCACAAAAGGTCAAATTTGAAATTGAATTAATACAGTATAATCAATACATTTTTCTAGACCGGTTTTTGTCTCAGAAATACAGTGCTGCTCTTTATTTGTCTGTATCTGGTCAAAAAAGGACAACAAATGAAATTTCAAAATTTGATGTCTTGAGTTACCTTAGATGTCATCACTCAGTCGAAAATACAGATATAATTTTGAAATTTGGTATAGTTGTTGGATATGTATAGTTATTTTACATATATTCCGTTTTTTAATATCTTAAAAAGTTTAGATTTTTTGTCGTTTTTTCAAAAAAAGTAAATTTGAGGATCAAAAATCGCTTCAAAAATCTGAGAAAGCCATATTGTAGCCTGGCTATCTCAACCAAGCCATACATTTGCTATCTTCTCCTTTTTTCGGATTCCATTTTGTCTATTACATGGCATTCGTAGTCTCCTAAAGTTTAGCTGATTTTGGCGTCAAAATCGTGTGAAGTGACGTCACTAACTTAGCTTTATCTGAAAAAAATCTGACTAAATTTATTTTAAAAAATCAAAGGGTGTGAAAAAGATGCCCGGTCAGATACTAGAAGTTTGGCGTTGACAGCTGCATTTTTTCGTTAGATATTTTATATATTCCTCAGGGGGGGCTACCCCCCCCCCCCCAGTGACTCGCGGTTAAGTATCATAGGACACTGCACGTCGAGTGAGTTTAGCTTCACCGCAATCTCCTCCTCGCTGCTGCGGACCTTCTCACTGCATGCAGCGAGAAGCATGCAGAGAAGCATCTCGCTGCATCTCGCTGCACGTCGCGCGGGAACTGCCGTCCGGCGCCGGCGGTTAATCTCCCGAGACACTTCCGGGCCGATGTGTGTATGCATGCTTCAATACGCCACGGAGCGGCCGGACTAAGACATGACACAGAGCAAAAACCGCGGCACCGCGGCCGCTTGTACACGTGTAGAGCGGGAAGCAGTGGGCGACACGATGGCTTAGCCCCTGCTGAACTGGGCTTTCTAACAGTGTGGGCGTTCTAAGCGAAGTTTCTACCTTTACTTTTATACAGGAAATTCCGTACCGGACCAACTTGGGCGTAATAAGCGGCTGGGCGTATTAACCGTGGGCTTAATAAGCGGCGTCTATTTTGTGTGTGTGTGTGTGTGTGTGTGTGTGTGTGTGTGTGTGTGTGTGTGTGTGTGTGTGTGTGTGTGTGTGGTGTGGTGTGTTGTGTGTGGTGTGTGCTGTTGTGTGGTGTGTGTGGTTGTGTGTGTGTTGTGTGTGTGTGTGTGTGTGTGTGTGTGTGTGTGTGTGTGTGTGTGTGTGTGGTGTGTGTGTGTGTGTGTTGTGTGTGTGTGGTGTGTGTGGTGTGTGTGTGTGTGTGTGTGTGGTGTTGTGTGTGTGTGTGTGTGGTGTGTGTGTGGTGTGTGTGTGTGTGGTGTGTTGTGGTGTGTGTGTGTGTGTGTGTGTGTGTGTGTGTGTGTGTGTTGTGTGGTGTGGTGTGTAGTGTGTGTGTGTGTGTGTGTATTGTTATATAATATATATATATACAGGGTGCGGACAAATAATTAGGAGAAACATTTCGAAATCAACCAAAAAAGGGTCATAACTTCAAGAAAAACAGCAATATTTATCTGAAAATTTGCACACATGTTCCTTGATATATTTGCTACCAGGTTTACTCAATGAATATGCCTTTAACTTTCGTAACACACTTAATTCGCTGTGGAACGGACGGCAGACACTGGCCACCATGGTCTTCTGCAAGTTTGCGATCATTGCGTGGCCTTATTCTTGGGATACTTTTTAGTGCTGTGGGGATGTTTGTTGACTTCCCTCTCACAAACGCCACAAGAAGTAAATCGCAAGGGCTGCCAAGTCAAGGGAGCTAGAGGGTCAGATGTCCCTTCGGTCCCATGAGTTCCAATTCAGGTTCTCCTCAAACCATGCCTACGTCTTGTGGCGTTGTGGCGGGTCACCGTATCTGTTGGAACACGTTGTCAGTGTTCTGTTCGATGCCCTTCATCCATGGCTTGACAACCGTGTCCATCACATGGATTTTTGCATCGGCACTCACCCACAGGCCCTTTTTAAAAGAAGAACTGGGACCCTCGCTGGAGATGACCCCAATAACAATCACGGTGTTGGCATTTTGTGGGCCATATTGTCCGCAGAAACAGCTTCAGGGTCCTCGCCAGCAGCTACTTTGCAAATTAATTATTGACGATAGGAGATCTAGTTTCGATAGGATATTTTTTTTCCTTTGTGTTGAACTCTGAAATCTGTACCGGGTCCGACCCGGCGCGAAACCTGACGAAAATGGCTTCCCTTTTCTGCTCCTCCATTGTTGTGCACACAGCTATAAACGTAAAAACCACTCTGAAAGGCAACACAATGAGCAGGTTCATGGTGTATACCCCTGACCACGCGCGTTAATTAAAGGGAATATAGCAGCCTTTAATAAATTGGTTTTTTATACTGAGATAGCCAGTTGTCGGGCTGTACTGAGAAAGCCTCTAATCGTGAAATTTCCCTTCCAAATCGACTATTTGCTGAGTTGAAACGGCAAATCCCGTTGGGCATTTGGGCGATTATACAATTTCGTGACGTTCGCATACTTCATGTAATAGTTACTCCACTGTGATTTCCACCGCATTTTCGTTTTCCGCTTTTTGAACCGTTCCGCCCAGTATTTTCAGTTACCTTGCGTCCGCCCCGCGTCCGCGCGACCGAAAGTAATTGACTTGATAAATTTGAAATGAATTGTCAAATTTCTTTTCAGAATTGGATTTCCATTTGAAAATAAGGCAGACAAATGGTCTTCAGAAAGGCCCAACTGTTGATTGGGTAGCTCGAACCGGTGCTGCAATATCTCCGCAAATAGAAGCATATTCAGTACTAACTAATGTAATTTCACTCCACTGCCAATGGGCCATTCACTCTGAGGACATGTTATAAAGAATATTTTTTGACATATTGATAGAACCGATTTCGAATTAAAAATCAACCATAGATACTTCGTGAGGTGAAAAATGTGTTGATGGGTGGCTGGGCAGTGTTCAAGCGATATATCAACAAATATGTGGCATTTTGGGGGTTGACGAGAGGCTCGGTTTTCCATAAAAACATGAAATTGCCCTAACTTTTGTGAATTGCATTGGATTTCCCTGGAAAATAATGCGAGAAAAGGTCTTCAAGGGCCCGCCAAGCTGTTGATTGGGGGTCCCATATCCTGGTAGCTTTAATATTCTCCTGCGAATAGAAGGCATATGCAGTGCCAAACTGTATGAATTTCACTCACTGGCTAATCACACAATGAACAATGCACTCGGTGTGGATGAATCAGTTTACAGTCTATCATTGTTAATTGTTTAGTTTTGATTTCCTATTGAAAAAATACTAATCAGATGCTTAGAATAGACCGCCAGTGCCAAACATTGTACGCATTTGTACGCCAATCGCGTCAGTATTATTTGCGAGTCAGGAACCAGCGAACGCAGTTGTTAACTTTTTACGCATCTGATTCAAGGAGCGATTTTTGCCGTTCGATGCCTCCTTGTGACGTCACAACTCCTTTTGGTGACGCAATTTCGTTATGACGTCACATGTAAACATATATATATTTTTCAAATTACAACAAATTCTGATTTTTTCTCAAAAATGAATGCCAGGACCGTAATCAGGGCATTCTTCTCCATCATTCTACATACTTTTCCCAAGGTGCTATATTCCCTTTTAAGGCAAACTGTTCATAACTTAAAAGGTGCTCTGAAAAGTTTCCAGATTTATCCGTCGCAACGCCTTAAATATAATGTATATAAATATATAATATATTATATATATAATATATATATTATATATATATAATACTATATTCTTATATATATATATATATATATATATATATTAATATATATGCTTTTTGTAACATGTAATTATCACTGAGACTTGCTCTGCTGCTTTGCTAATGACGCTACGTTTGTCGGCAGACGGTCATTATGGAGGAATCGGACGCAATGGTGCAGACGCCGATCAGGGGACTTCTGAAGCGGAAACTGAGACGTTCCAAGTCGCCGAAACTGCCGATACCAGTGAAGCGCTTGACGTCACCGAGAACCAGCCCCAAGTCGGCGTCCAAGACGGACGCCGCTGCGACACTGCTGGCCACCATACCAGCAACGCCCACTGCCAAGAAGGCGTCACCGCAGACCACTGCCAAGAAGGCGTCACCGCAAACCACTGCCAAGAAGGCGTCACCGCAGACCACTCCCAAGAAGGCGTCACCGCAGACCACTCCCATGAAGGCGTCACCGCAGACCGTGGCCACTCCCAAGAAGGTGCTGACACCAGTGAAGCGCTCGCCATCACCGCGATCCAGCCCCAAGTCGGCAGACAAGACTGATACCGCTGCTATTCCTCCGATTAACGTAGTACCGGCCGCTTCCAAGAAGACGCTTCTGCAGGCCAGGCCCATTCCGAAGGTGTCTGCCACGCCCAATAAGTTGGCCACTCCCAAGAAGACGCCCACTCCCAAGAAGACGCCGGGCTCGGTGCAGCGACGCTCACTGGCTGTCCTGTCATCGAAGGTGACGTCTCACTTTCCAAAGGGTATGCCATCCACACCGAAGGCTGTAACTCCCAAGAAGACCCCTTCTGCCAAGAAGACACCTACTCTTAAGAGGAATACTCTTCTCCCAAGACGCCCACTCCTAAGAAGACGCCTTCCCCCAAGAAGACGCCCACTCCCAAGAAGACGCCCACTCCCAATTAAGACGCCCACTCCCACGAAGACGTCCACTCTCAAGAAGACGCCTACTCCCGAGAAGACGACCACTCCCAAGAAGACGCCCAGTCCCAAGAAGACGTTTACTCCCAAGACGACGTTTACTCCCAAGAAGACGCCCTCTACCAAGAAGACGCCCACTCCCAAGAAGACGCCGGGCACTCCCAAGAAGACGCCCACTCCCAAGAAGACGCCCACTCCCAAGAGAAGACGCCCACTCCCAAGAAGACGCCCACTCCCAAGAAGACGCCCACTCCCAAGAAGACGCCGGGCTCAGTGCAGCAACGTTCACTGGCTGAACTCCCAAAAACTCCTACCCAGGGCCCTGGAACGAGAAGTCCAAAGACTCCCGCCAAGGCATCGGCTGCTAAGCGCCTTTCCATGTCGAAGGCGAGTGTATCGAAACCGACCAAGCGGGTCTCCACTACGCCAGCCGGCTCTGCCGCCAAGAAGCGTAAAGGTCAGTACTGTGCGTTGGTTACAGTTTGTGTGTCATCTGGCACGCTTGTATAGGCGTCTATCAGTTCTTCGAGTATTGAACAGCCATAAATAAATGTTTGACACTGCCACTGCCACCTGGGACACTGCCACCTTCCAAAAAGTTATCAAATGTACGCCATTTGTGGTGCAAAATATGTATTTGCTGTAGTATAAATATTTGCTGCTGAACACGATTATGACATTCGTTTCTCACAAAAAGTGCTCAATTTCATAAAAAAACTCGTTTTAATATTTGGTCTGGTGACGTCATATGAAGGATTTTTTTGGGAATAAAGAAAACCTTCAAGCTGCCATACATATGACTAGTGTATGGCTAATGTATTGCCAAACGTAAAACAAGTCGACTGTAATCAACATTTAGTAAAGAGAGACGACGACATCGGCTCAGGGCCCCCATTCAAATACATTGGGGGCTGGGAATGTTACAGATGTCAAAATCAAATTCGAATTTCTCTGATTCGACCTCAGTGGTTGTTTTAACTTATACCATGCATAATTGCAATGCCAAGCACCCAAAATGGCTATCTCAACTCAAATATAATGTTAAGGTGGCAGTGTCCCTTTAACGCTAATATTATGTAGAAATATTAAAATGCAATCCCAAATATATTTTCAGCCGTGGGCCTTTTTCAGTTGATATAGTACAGGTTCAGTGGTTGATGTTACCTATATCCACTGAAGAAGTCTCACCGTTACAAATATATTTTGGATTTTGTTTATATATTTATCAATATGGGCATTAGGTTAACCTTTCTTTACTTATTTTACCAGTTATGTTCAAAGCAGCGTTTGATATCATTAAAAACTATTGAACAGCCTTTCTTACTGAGTGCTTTTTTATTCTGTACTGTGTTTGGATTATTTGGTTTCGAACGTTATTGAGCAAAACTGAAGTGATAACATTTGCCGCGAGCTATCGTTCTAGTCATTTAATTTAACTTATTCAGGTAAATCACCAACATGTGCAGTGACCCACTGATAAGTGAAGTCGACAAGCATTATGGATG
The DNA here is from genome assembly GCA_014673585.1 of Semibalanus balanoides. Taxonomy (NCBI): domain Eukaryota; kingdom Metazoa; phylum Arthropoda; class Thecostraca; order Balanomorpha; family Balanidae; genus Semibalanus; species Semibalanus balanoides. Next base: position 150,581 of record VOPJ01008793.1, on the reverse strand, counting down.
CAGTGTATTTTCTTGTGCGTTTCGCTAAAATTTTGCAATGCTTTGTGTTCAGTCGACGTGGAAAAAACTTTTGCAACCTCGCGCCAGCGAGTGAAGACGCCGAAAACTGCTTCAAAGAGCGGCCGCGGCAACACTCAGAATCGCAAGTTCAAGCCAAGCTATGCTGATATGCTGAAGAAGAACTTAAAGGATAAGTACATGAAATCAGCTAAGTCTGCTAAGAAGGCTTCATTCAAGACTAGGAAACCGAAGGCGCCCAAAACACCTGTATTTGATAAGGTTAGTCAATATTGGTTAGGGAAATTTGCAGTTTGTGGTCATTCTTCGAGCAATATTGTGTCTAAGACATTTAACTCGCGCCGGGCCGGTGCTCGGCGCCACCTTCCTCGGGGGGGGGGGCTTTCCGACGCCCCCCCTTCCTAACTCGGCTCCTATGGGACCTAGACATAAAACAAAAACACCATTCGAGAGCTCGTCAAAAGCGATTTCGAAATTATTTCTGTGAACAATTTTCTCAGGGCAATATTAGGGTCACCAGAGGTCATCAAAGGTCAGATTTTCCGGATTTAGGACTTAGCTCCAAGTCCAGATACCCCCAATTATCTCGGAAACTATGATAGCTAGGAGCAAACGAGTGATGAAGCATTTGATAGCTATTAAAATTTGCAATCGCACCCACAGGTCCTCAAATTTCATCTCAGGTCAATAGTTCGGGCTCCAGAGGTCATCGAAAGTAAAAATAATGTTATTTTTGTCAAAAATGTTTTTACGAACAACTTTTTACTTAAGTAAGATAGGGACACTATTGTGACACCATCGTGTTTGTCTAAAGGCGCCTTGAATCATACTTATACTTACTTATACTTATATAGTACGGAATTAAGAAGGCCACTTGGCCTCACGGATCCGGAAAATTCTGAGCTTCTTAGCAAGAATCCTCTTCTTCAGTCGTTTATTGTGGATAGTGTACATCTCATGTAATCCATGTCTGTCCAGTCTAGCCTTGAGCGTTGATGCGGGGCGTCGATCACCGAGGGCGCCAGCGCGTTCCACTCATGTGTTACCGCGCACGCTGAAGGCGTTCCGTCGGACCCTGGAAACTGCCCCTAGGCTTTCAGCAGCTTCAAAGCTGGTGACGCCCGGGTAGTACTAGAAGTTGCAGTGGTGAAGAACTTCGTCGCATCACTATGTCGCACTCCCTGCCGCAGCACTGAATACACCGTGATCATATCGCCAAGGCGTAACGAGATATATAGCGACGGCAGTTTGAGGACCCGTAGTCTCTCCTCTTACGGGCGGTCACGGACGCTGGCGACCAGTCGACCAGGACCAGGCGACCAGAATCATGGGTCATTCTAGAAATTTGACCTCAGGTCAAGGTCAAGTGGTGACTCAATAAGGTCATGTCGCACATTGGGAGACGCGTCTTGACGAGATAAACACATTGGTGCTGTTTTTACTTCTCTACCTTAATTGTTTCGAGAGTTATTGACAAAGTGTTGGTGACCTCGGATGACCCTGTAGGGATACCAGAACAAAGACTTCACCTAGGTCTTCAAGATTGGCCTATACTAACGTGATAAAGAATGAATGGGGCTGATATCATGCGTATCCTAAGAATAGAAAACATTTGAATATTTCCCCGTTGACTTATAATGGAGAGTTCAAGAAAATGACTTGACCTTAGGTCACCGATATGAAAAATCCGAGAAAAACGAATTATAGGTAGTCATGCTCTCATGAAAATATCCTGTAAGTACGAAACCGATCAACTAAAAACTCTGGCTTTGGTAGGACCGCAAACTTTTTTGGAGGTGGGGTCACATGATCCGCCTGGTGACCTGACCTGACATGACCTGAAGTCAAAAGAATAAAGAAGGCTGGGCAAAGAATGGATGAATAGGTACTGAAAATTTGGCGGCTACGCGCCGCCGATATCCCGGAAAGCCCTGAGGGGGGGTCGTCTAAACGCCCCCCCCCCCCGGCGCTGGTTAAGACTAATGCCCACTGGTCAAATATCAATTGAAACGTCACCAAACGTAGCCAAATCGAAACGGAAACGGAATCTCACAGGTTTTTAACGTTTATTGATTTGGTAGCAACGTAGCGCGAGAATGGTAACGTAAGATTCCTTTAACTGCGCATGGGTGCAGATAGCGCTAGCATCCTTATGTTGACCAAATGACATGGGAAGCGTGGTTCAGGGTATGCTTGTCGCTGCTGTTTGTTGGCTATGGGATCCTTTTCAAGGTAATTGACCCTGTACAAATGTAATATTCGTATTGCCGAATGTCAATGCTTTCATGTAAGCAGTGACATGAATTATATCTACGAACAAGCGCACGAAAAACGGAGCCTTAAATGTGAGAAGTAGGTAATCACCTCCACATTAATGACTCGTTTACATCAGCATAGCAGGCGGACTAGCACCTCATCTGACCTGAATATCTGAGGATCAGTGGTGATACTCAGCGGCCAGCGCAACAGCCTGTCTATCCCAGGTTGAATGCCCGGCTAGGCTGTCCTCTGAGGGTTCATTTAATACCGTTTAAGTGACGGATGGATAATTTGTATGGACTGGTCCGCGCTTATTTGTCATTCTGCCGTCCAAACCGAAACAAGCGTAACTCATTTTTTGGCATTTTGAGAAAATGATGCCGTTTGATGGAGCATGCAAAGGGGAGTATATGTACTAATTTGTAAGCATAAATACCCGATATATTTTGAATTATTTAACATTTTCGAAAATTGAAAAAGCGCATGTTGCTTAGTTGTCCACTTGACCATAGCAGAAAAAGCGTAACTCAGCGATTGTGGTAAAAACAAAGCGTATGTCGATGCTTTTCGCCAACGTTCTCCAAGGAAAAAGGCGTAACTCTACACTTACGCTTTTATGTCGTGGGTTACTAGGCAATATGGTAAGTTACGGTTTTTAACGCGTTCAAGAAGGGAAGACCGGTGGCAAACGAACTGAATGGAGCGCGTGACTGCTCGAGAAACCGATTCATTTTCATTCACATTTTTCCGCTGAACTTGGATGTTGCCATGGCAATATGCGAACGGCGGGGGAATTTTTAAATGCCCCGGAGCATCAAAATCTCAAATATTATGTTAAGGTGGGACATCCCTTTAAGGGACGTCCCAAGCCTTAACAGTAAGATTTGAGTTGAGAATAGTCCATTTTGCGTGCTTGGCATTAGAAATTTATGTATGGTATAGTTTAAAACAACCACGAGGTCGAATCACAGAGAATTCGAGTTTGATTTGCAATCTGTAACAACGCAGCCCACAATGTATTTTGAATGGTGGCCGTGAGCCGATGTCGGTAGTCTTCGTCTTTACTAAATGTTGATTACAGTCGACTTGTTTTACCTTCGGCCATACATTAGCCATACACTTGTCATACTTATGGCAGCGTGAAGGTTTTCTTTTTTCCCCCAAAATCCTTCATGTGACGTCATCAGCCCAAATATTAAAACGCATTTTTTATAAAATTGAGCAATGTTTGTAAGAAACAAATGTCATAATCGTGTTCGGCAGCAATTACTTCATATAAAGCACCACAAGCAGCGTACATTTGAGAACTTTTGGAAAGGTGGCAGTGTCCCTTTAATGGATTGGACCGAGGACCCTCAGGACCCTCAGAGAGGCCCATGAACCAGGAAGGTAGTCAGGATTTCGTCCGGGGGCGGCGCGTCAAAAGGGTCTCTACCAGGCACGTAGCCAGGATTTCGCCCAGAGGGGGTGGGGATGCCTCGAGAGGGCCCATTCCCGAGCGTCGAAAGGGCCCAGTAGAACGGATGAAAATGTCTTACTCCCTCCGTACTGCTGAGGGGCCCTTTGACATGTTTGTGGGCCCTTCTGACCCGTCTAGGGCCGCCTTCGGTTTTTGGTCAAGGCCCCTCAAAGACCTGCACAAGGTGCCTTTGAACTTTTCAGGGGCCTCTGAACTGCCTAGGGGCCTTCCAGCCTGCTCAGGGGCCCTTCGACCTGGTTAGGTAAACTGCCTGGCTGATTTTTTCGCGCTTACCGACATGTCAAGAGCCTCTCAACCTCTCAGGGGCCCCTCCGTACCGCCCAGGGGCTTTACGACCGGCCAGGGGCGTCGCCACAGGAGGGGACGGGGGGACACCGTCCCCCAGCCGTAGGCTGGGGGTATCCCTTCCAGTTTTGGACAGTCACCTCAGGCATTTATCTGCACTTCACTCGGAAACAATGCATTTTTTTAATATCGTATGCGTTTGGAAAAGCATGTGCTCCGATTTTTCCCCTTTATACTTTTTTTCCCTTTTGGTTTAACTCGGAATTCATAAAAAAAAACTTTAGGCCGACATGTTAGCTAGTCTGCCTTGCCCAGCTCCGAAAAAGGCAACGCGAACGCAAAGACGCGAANGATGATCTGATCAGGCTAGTGAAATACTCGTTAAATGTTGACTTGGATGATGTGACAGTCACGACAGATGTCATGATAGAGAAAATCGGGGAGCACCTGCGCAAGCAAAGAAAGGTGATTTCTGGACACGGCCCCGTGAATTCTTTTCAACGAGGTTCAAGGAGGCTGGGGAGTCGTTCAATGACTTCTAATGCCGTGAAAGAAATCACGAATTTTGCAATTTCTTGAGGCGTTGCCAGGATGATAAATCCGCGACAAAATCGTAACAGGCATACGTGACACCACCGTGCTAGAAGAACTTCTAGCAGATGAATCGCTCACGTTACAAAAGGCAGTAAGCATATGCCGTGCTCGTGAAAATGCCCAGTGTGGTCGTGATGAGCTCCAAGGTCAAAATATGTCTGCCAACCATGTCTCTGCAGCCCACAGGAACACAAATCTACCGGCGAGAAAATGCAGCTTCTGTGGCGGTGAATGGCATGTTGACCTGACCGACTGCCAAGCTCGTGACAGCACCTGTCAGGCTTGTGGACGACGAGGCCACCTGGCGGTGGTCTGCAGAAGCAGAGGTTCATCTCGCGGCCGCCAGATGAGAGGTCAGCAGCCTCCCGGCCGAAGCCGCTCCACGGCACCCGATGGAGCTGGAGCGACACAGCGAGACGCTTCAGAGCGCCGTTTCGGCGGGGAGGTGAGGCGGTTTAATGATCGCGTGCAACATCGGGTCATGATATCAGACGTGTCGTCATCGGGTCCCATGTTCCGTAAAACACCTCAGACACGAGCAAGTGTTGAACACTTGAACGGCAGCGGCCAACTGTCATGGACTCCTGACACTGGGGCTGAGTCTACAGTTGTGGGTCCCGAGCACGCATGCGCCATCGGTGTTCATCTCCAAAACTTGATCCCATCAAACGAGAGACTGTTTTCTGCAGATGGAAAGCGGACTGAATTTGCCTGGAAAAATTCACTGCCGTTATCGCGCCATCGGTCAGCGTGGCCGTTTGCAGCAGACATTATGTCATAAAAAGGCGTGCGATCGGCTCTCCTGTTATGGGTTCACTCCAATTAGAACCTGCAACATTCTGCCGTCATGTTTCCCCAGGCAGATCCAGTCTGTGGAGCCGGTGAACACGGCTACTGATGACGATCCAGATCTACAGGCGACCGCGACCGCAGCGGTGCCAGCTACTGCGAGCGCAGCGGTGAGGGCGTCGACCGCTGCAGCATCGGGACCGGCCTACAGGAGACCAGCACAACCAGCACCTTCACCAGCGGGTCTACCGTCGGAAGTCGATCACCTGATGTGGCGCCACCTATGGCGGAGAACGCAGCAGCAGCGGGTGCTGCACCTACGGCGGACAAGCTACAGAAGACGAGCCCCCGGATTGAAGACCCAGGTCACATCGGACTGCATGTTCGATCGGCATCGTCCAGCAGTCAAACCGCAGCAGACCGGCAAGCGACGATGGTCCTCCGACATGGGTGAACCGTCACTACAGCAGAGGGAGAGCAATTTGGACAGATGAAAGCAGCATTCCCAAGCGTGTCGACCATCGACGCTACGGGAGAAGATGGCAGGCGGCCCGATAAAGATACACATCCGAGAAGATTGCAAAGCCGTTTGCTAAACTCAACCGCAGCTCGCAACAATCCCATTCGGTTGGAGAACCAAGGTGAGCAGCAGTTGGACGACATCGAAACGAAGTCGATCATCGTTCCCGTACAAGAGCCTACCGAATGGTGTCATCCCATTGTGGTAGTTCCGAAGAAAAACTCTGAAGATGTGCGAATCTGCGTCGACCTGACGAAGCTCAACACGTTCGTCAAACGAGGACCGCATCCTGTCTGCACCCCACACGAAGCGGTATCGGGAGTCAGCAAGGACGCGAAATACTCTCGAAAGTTCGACGCAAGACGGATTTACTTCCAGCATGGCATCGCCCCTGAGGAATCAGCACCTTTCACAACATTCATCACGCCCGGGAAGAGGTATAATGTTTCGAGAGCTCCCCAAGGCCTGATCACGAGTGGAGATGAGTATGGACGACGTGGAGACCAAGCACTGGACGGCGTATCACGTACAAGCAAGGTGGTGGACGACATTCTTGCACATGATGAAGAATATGCCACTCATCTCGATCACGTGTGGACTATCCTGGAGAGGTGCGAAGAACATGGCATCACTCTGAATCCTGCGAAAGTGGAGTTCGCGACATCTAAGTGGAGTTCTACGGGTACAAGCTGAGCCCAAAAGGATATCGTCCCGGATTGCGTCGGAAGGTGGACGCCATCTCGTCGTTCCCAACGCGACAAAATAACAGACCTCCGGAGTTTTCTCGGACTGGTGGGACAACTCGGCGAGTTCTCACCATGGATAGCCGATGCTGCAGAGCCGCTGCGCGATCTGCTCAAACCCAAGAACGAGTGGTCGTGGACATCTCATCACGATGCGGCCTTTGCCAAGGTTCAAAAAGAGGCGCTGGTTTCCCACCAGTTTCTGCATACTTCGCTCCAGAACTGCCAACAGTGCTGCAGACAGATGCGTCCCGGCAGCACGGACTCGGGTATGTGCTGATGCAGCAGCACGGAGCAGAGTGGAAAATGATCCAATGCGGGTCAAGGTTTCTGACTGACACCGAGAGCAGATACGCTGTGATCGAGCTGGAGATGTTGGCGATAGCGTGGGCCACCAAGAATGCCGGGTATATATTGGAGGTTTCCAACATACCCTATCACCGAATTCACAGACCACTGAGCCCGATCTTAATTCCCGCTCACTGAGGCGACATCGAAAACCTCGTTTGCTCCGCCTGCGTGAGAACAATAACTATGTACCAGTTCACAGCAGAATGCGTGCTCGGTCGGCATTGGCCATCCGGATGCGCTCTCACGCTGCACCAGTCAGCGACCCGACTCCTGAGGACGAGGAGCAGAAGCCGAAACTGAGCCACCACGTCACAGATCGTTCATGACAACAGTCAGGCGCGCAGTGGATAGTACGGGTGACTGCACTCGGTCTCAGCCTATACAGGCTGATCCGTTGAGAAGGTAGCGTCAGCGTCCTCTGCGAGATGCGAATATTCAGGAATTGCGGAACTGGATCTCTGCTGGCTTCCCTGGCAGCAAAGGGAGGAATTGAGCAATTGCCATGCGGCTTACTGGGAGTCCGTGACAAGCTCACTGTTGACAATTGGTCTCATTCGTGTGATGACTAGATTAGTGATACCTCGATAGGTCTAAGTATCAGAAGTGCTGATAGTTTTGCACGGACAGTCATCAAGGTATCAGTCGTACCGAAGAATGAGGGCAAGACAGGCTGTTTATTTGCGAACATCGACAACATGTGACCAATTGTAGTGACCTCATGTCGCCTTTGCAGGACACTTGGCTGCCGAGCCACCAGGAAGGAGCCACTGATGGCGGATCCGCTACCCAGCAGAGTTTTCGAGACCGTCTCAGCTGATTATTTCCATCATGCCGGCAAGACCTACTTCGTGTATGTTGATCGCTTGTCCAACTGGCCCATCGTCAAGGAATGTCGGGGGGAGGCAACGTCACGCCAGCTTGTTGGCCTGCTGAGGGAAACTTTTGCTGCCACAGGCGTGCCGACAGTGCTTCGAGCTGACGGTGGTCCTCAATTCACAGCCAGAAGGACGAAAGAATTCCTCAAAAGATGGGGTGTGTCACTGGTCTTATCTAGTCCCCATTATCCACAGAGCAATGGACACGCCGAAGCTGGAGTGAAATCAGTCAAACGACTGATTATGAAGGCGACGCAGCCGGTGACCTGGACAGTGATGACTTCGCAGAGGAACTCTGAGCTGAGAAACACCCCGGTGCGAGCATGGGCGGTCACCAGCCCAAAGTAACTGTTCGTGCCACCCGCTCCAGTCATCGGTCCCAGCTCACCGCAGAGCCTTCGCCGCCGAGTGGCAGACAGCCGCTGAGAAATGTGAGAAGTCCCGCGCTCGTGCAGCTGAAAACGTTCGTGATCGGTACAACAGTGCCGCCAAGCCTCTGAGTGGCATTCGGGTCGGTGCAACTGTGGATGTGCAAGACCCACGCACAGGCCAGTGGGACAGGACGGGCGTGAATCATCGCGGGCGTTGTATATCGTGATTACCTTGTTAAAATGCCCAGTGGTCGCATATTTGGCGAAACAGGCGTTCTGCGCAGTCATCGTCCACTGTTACCGTGCTCGTTTTCCCCACGTAGCGATGTTTCTCCCAGTGCAAGCTCATATGTGGAGCGTGAAAGCTCGCGACATGTCAGATTCAGTCTCGATAGCACTGATAGGCAGCCTGTCGCGAGTGAGCCGATGCCCTTACGTCGAAGTGAAAGAGTGCGTCGTGCTCCGAGTCGCCTTGTTGTTAACCCGCAGTTGAAATCGTATGATTAATTCATAGTGGTCAAATTAACAGTGTCAATTTGGGGGAGGTGTGTTAGACTGAGTGCACCCCTGCGTCCAGACTGGGTGCGCCCCTGCGTGGGCTGACCTAGGCCCGCCCGCGGCATCCGTGCGGGTCGGCCGGACTCGCCCGGCCGAGTGTGTTGGGTTGGCTCATGCGGGGACGTTGCACGCCCAATACACTTGACATACCTTAACAATGGCATACGTATGGTGTGAAAATTCATTTGGACCAAAATTTGTTAGCGACAATTTGTGGCGCAATGCTAGCGGAAAGCAGAACGTAGTCAATTGAGCTTCGTGAGGGGTAAAACGCCCTTTTACAAGTGGGGCAGCTCGCCACTGAGCGTTTGCCCCATGAAGGCAGGCCAAATGAAAATAAAAGTTGATGGTTTTCGTAAGGGAATTAGAAGAGAATTTAGTTCTCTCTCGCGCCGTCTCTCGCCGGAGATGAGGTTGCTGGATAGGGGAACTTTCTATGGAAACTGACCGGATTGCGCCGTCACTGATTATCAAAAACCATCCATGTCTGCATCCTGATACTCGGTACCGTCACCGGACCTAGTGCTGGGGTCATGCGCTTGTATAGCGAGATGACATGAGTAAATAATTAACAAATCACCCCACACATACCTAATATTTTTACCAAAGTGGGGCGTGTGGGCGTTCTGCCCCATAGCATGGTGGGCGTTCTGCCCCATAGCTGGGACAAAACGCCGATTGCAGGGTTTCGAATGTTGACAATTTAGCGTATATAAGCGGGCACGCTACGCCGTTTCGAGGTATTATTCGAGAAAATTACATTGAATGATTCTACCATGACATGTCTTTGCCTTTCCGAAACATCCATTAGGAAAGGAGATATGTGGCCGAGACCGTTGGGGTGGGCGCTTTCCCCCACCCTACCCTATATCTCAAATCGGTTTCGACGCAAATTGCGATTTTTTCATATAGGTATGACGTAAAATTGATGAACGCGAAAGTATACCAAGTTCGTTGATATCTACAGCACTTCAGAAGTTATTCAGGAAAAACCGAGGGGGTCGGATCCTACCCCTCCCCTCCAGGTGGTCGTGGACTATGCCTCGTAACTTTGAACCAGGTACTGAGACTCAAAATCAAAAAGCTGTTTGGGGGAGTTACCCCCTGCCCCCGGCTCCTACTCCTATGCGTGCAGGTTGGGACTATGATTGATAGCTAGTTTCAGGTTTTCACATATAGCTGGCATCATAGAGAGCTAACCTCAGACCCCAATCAACAGGTATAACTAGCCTCAGGTCCTCACATTGCTGGCCCCATAGATAGCTAACTTCAGGTGTTCATATTACTGGCCTCATAGATGGGCTAGCGTCAGCTTTTAAGTGTTCACATAGCTGGCCTCAGATAGCTAACTTCAGGTCAACATGTACACAGTACAGCTAGCCTCTTCACATTGGATAGCTAACCTTAGGTCAACATGCATAGTTGACCTAAGGTTACTAGCTTCAGGACTTAAATAGTTCACTGCGTGGTGAGCTCTGTGACGTGAAATATTTAGTGATAAAAAGTGAATAAGTGATTTTCACGACAAGCCATCTGAATGTCCAGAATTGTCCCAGAAATATGCTATGTCCGTCCGAAAACTGAATCGGTCTTCGGACAAATTCGAAATTCCAAAAGTGTTTGTACAAATTGTCACCACTATAACGCAGATAGCATCAAAATGGGAACCGAAGCGACCATATAAAAAACTCCGGGACATGCGCGGAGAGTAAACTTACACATGTAGGCACTGGGCATTGTTAACGTGGTATGAACAGATAAATAAGTGTATTCTTGCCAATTTCACTTACTACCTGTCACGGTGCACAGTGGGCGGAAAAGAGGATTTAGCCTCGCGAAACCTATAAACCCCTATAACTTTTTTTACTGACAACATGCATCAACCAGTAAAACATCAACATGCATCAACCAGTGAGAAATAAAATTAATCAAGGAATGCATTGCGTTAAATAGCGGACATGTTGCAGAGCTTTTGCAACGCGGGGATCGCTTGCAATATGGAACGCCATGGTTTAATTTGTATCTTCAATATCATAGGATTCAAGTGTGTGCTACGTACTGAGGTAATTGTTTAAGTATTGCAGTGCTCACGATTCATATTTGAGCCTATTCTGTGACGATTTGATATTATTTTACAACACCGTATTTTGATTTTGCAACATTTAAATCGCGTTCAATAATGAGGTTTTTGAGAGATCTAGAAAACGTTTTGGGCAGCGTTCAAAGGTTTTGGTTTGTTTGCTAACTGGCTTTGGATGACTCGTTAACAATTTTGTATACTTAACCCTCTTCGTGGCAGGCTCCTGGCTACCCCTATTAGTGGCAGAGGGGGAGGGGGGTCGAAAACGGCCCCCTTGAGATCTCGAGATCTACTCGTCCGATTCTAAAAAATAAAACGGAATTTGTTTCCCCTCAAAATGATCTACATTTCTAAAAAAACGAAATATTGAATAAGAGGGTCCATCACAGCTGCTAGGTCTTTTGACCGATTTTAACGCAAGTAACGGGGATCAATAGCGATTTAATTGAAGATTGACATATGATGGCAGTTTTTTTGTAAAGTTAAAAATCATAGGCGTTTGCAGGTCACTAAATATGGGGGGTGAAAAATGCATAGTTGAACAATTTTTGTGGTTTTGTTTTGGAATGATTGAAATGGTGTGTTATTGTGACATCAGCCAAAAATAGTATTTGTTAGCAGATGTTATCCATAGGCGGTTCCAGGTTAAGAAAAGGGAAGGTCAAATAAAAACAATCATTAAGCAAAGGCAAACTGCTACCAAGCAATATACATAAGCTACTGAGCACAAACAGTCCCGTTTATGTTTTACTTTAACATGGCCCATGGGCGTGTCCAGGATCCAAATTAGGAGGAGCAACACCCTTTGCTAGGTGTACTTATTTTCAGTTTCTTTAGTACTAACTAGTCAACAGTGACTTTTCACTTGCAACTTCAATTCACATGTGTTGCCCCACTTCATAACCTACCTGGAGTCGCCCATTATCCGATAATTGTTCGTAGAGTATCCTGTGATGCGTGTTTCATCCAAAAACTGCAGTATATTATGTCATTGGTGGCGAAAGCATCTTAGTTTCCTTGCAAAAATATGACCCCCTGACTTCGATTCCTGTGGTGTTCTCTTTTGTGGTGTTAAAGGGACACTGCCACCTTCCAAAAAGTTCTCAAATGTACGCCATTTTGGTGCAAAAATATGAAGAAATTCCTGCTGAACACGATTATGACATTCGTTTCCACAAAAGTGCTCAATTCATAAAAAAAAAGACGTTTTAGCTATTTGGGCTGATGACTCATATGAAGGAGATTTGGGGAAATAGAGGGAGAAACTTCACGCTGCCCTTATGTATGACTAATGTATGGCTAATGTATGGCCAAATGTAAAACAAGTCGACTATCATCAACATTTAGTAAAGAGTGACGACGTCATCGGACCCTGGTTCCCATTCAAATACACTGGAGACTGGGAATTTTACAGATGTCAAAATCAAACTCAAATTTATTTGTGATTCGACCTCGGTGGTGTTTAAACTTATACTATACATAATTTGCAATGCCAAGCAGCCAAAATGGCTATCTCAACTCAAATATAATGTTAAGGTGGCAGTGTCCCTTTAACGTAAGGTGCGGTTGTCGCGTTGGACTAAGGGAGGGCTACTCATGTCAAGGCTTAAAAAACTGCCCTGGGCCCCTCCGTGCTGGTTAGGGGCCCATTCGGCATGTTTAAGGGCCCCTCTGACCTACCCAGGGCCCTTATAATCTGGTCAGGGGTCCCTCTGACCTGCACAGGGACCCTTTTAGTCTGATCAGGGGCCCTCTGACCTGCACAGGGGCCTTTTGAACTTCCAAGGGGCCCTCTGGTCTGTCCAGGGGCCCTAAAGACATGGCAAGGGACTTTGCTGGCTGCTTTTTCACCCTGACGACATGCTCAGAGGCCTCTCCGAACTGCCCAGGGGCCCCTCTATGCTGTCTAGGGGCCCATCTGACGTGATCAGGGGCCCTCTGACCCGCTCAGGGGCCCTTTTGGCTCATACAGGGCCCTCTAACATTTACAGGGCTCTGTTGAACGTCCAAGGGCTCTCTGGTCTTTCAGAGAGGGCACTGGTGCCCCCCCCCAAAAAAAAAACTCTGAAGTGCTCTTAATTCGACCACGCTTCGCGTGGTCTTCCGACCAATGATACCGCGCTTCGTGCGGTCTCGTCAGCTCGTCCGCCCACCAGGCTGGCCGAAAAGGGCCCCGCTAGCGGTTGGGGGGAAGCTGACCCTCCTGCCCTCCCTGTGGCGCCGGCCCTGCTGGGGGAGGGGGTGCCCTCCACTTCACATACTAGACGAGTCCCTGCTCCCTCCTCTCCCCTCTCTCCATCTCTCCTCCCTCTCTCGTTCCACCGAGGCATCGATAGTAAATATGCAAACTCACGCACCCCCCGCGCGTGCGCACTGGCGTCTCTGCTGGCCCAAGGTCGCTTCACCTTATTTACAGCTCGCGGCGCTTGCAGCGCCAGCGACCGTCTCTCGCTCCCATTGAGCTGGCAGACTGCAGTTGCTCACCGCGCGGCACGGACGCCAAGCCGGGCCGATTCGGCGCAAAGAGGAAACGTCAGTGTGTGGAGTGACGGTCCCCACGGTGGTGGAATAGTGAGCTAGCAGCTGAAGAAGTGACAACAGGAGTCGTTATGTTTGGTTGGCTGCTGGCGGCGCCTCTGGCGGTGATCCGCTGGCTGTTTACCCCGGTGCCGATAGCTGTCCTCGCGCTGCTGTTCGCCTTCGCTTACTACAGCTTGACCAAGAACTTCAACTTCTGGAAGTCGCGCGGGGTGCCCGGGCCGGAGCCGCGCTTCCCATGGGGAAACGAGTTTGGGGCACCCTTCATCTCATCGATGATTAGAGTTTGAGAACCTGGCTCTATCACAAGCACGGCGGGAAGAAAGTTCTGCGGCACTTCTTCGAGATGCAGAATCCGGCTGCTGTTCGTTCGGAGATCTAGATCTGATTCGCTCCCTCACCATCAAGGATTTTGAGCACTTCACCGACCAGCGCGACCAATTCGGTGGCGGATTTCTGGAAAAAGACCGTTATCTTCCTGAAGGGGCAAGAGTGGAAGGAAGACGCGCGCTCTTTGATGACACCCACCTTCTCCGCCAGCAAGCTGAAGGCGATGCACCAGCTGACGCTGGACAATGCGCAGAATCTAGCGCAGCACGTGCGGAAGCAGATGACAGAAGCGGGTGAAGTGGAGATCAAGGACATGTTCGGACGCTTCACAATGGACAACATTGCAGCATGTGCCTTCGGAGTCAACTGCAACTCCTTCACTGACCCAAACAGCCAGTTCGCAAAAGCGGCAGCCGATATAATGAGTTTCCATCCTCTGATGATTTTACGCTTTATGGCAGAAACTCTTTTGCCGAAGAGTATCGCGACTTTGTTCCCAGACCACAGCACAAAAGTTGGAAAGTTCTTCGACGATGTGGTCACCAAGACTATGACCCATCGTGAAAAGTTTCCAAGTTCGACTCGTGACTTCCTCCAGCTTCTGATGGACTCCAAAGACAAGGACGGCAACCGGATCCTCACGACCAGCAGCATTCGTTCGCCAGTCGGCGCTGTTCTTGGGTCGCCGGCTACGAACAGACTTTAACTCTGCTAACGTTCCTGCTACTGCCTGGCGCTGGATCAGGAGATCCATCAGCGTGTCCAGCAGGAGGTGGACGAGGCGATGCCCGGCACGGTGGCCTCACCTTAGCGACGCCGTATGGGACATGCCCTACCATGACCGAGTGATGGCCAGGTTGCTGCGCATGTAACCGCCCGCAGCCGTTCTGGAGCGAGTTTGCACAAAGGACTACACACTGCCCGGTACGAACGTGAACGTCCCGGGACTGGTACGTTGCTGTCATACCGTGTGTTTGGGCTGCATCGCGGACGCCTGGACTCTACCGGAACCGCTGCACTTCGGACCGGACCGCTTCCTGCCCGAGGAGAAGGAGAAGCGCCATCCGTGCGCCTACATGCCGTTCGGCAGCGGGCCGCGCATCTGCATCGCCCAGCGGTTCGCGCTCTTCGAGGCCAAGGTGGCGCTGGCTTCGATCCTGAGGGAGTACGCTGAAGCAACGACGGAGGGACCCGCCGCACCCCATGCCGCTGGAGCCGTGGGCTTCCTGACAACTCCGAAGAGCAAGACGATGCCGCTCCTGGCCGTGCCTAGAGATGATACCAAGTGAGAGGGGACGTGACAAGGCACTCAAGAACATAATGCAACAGAGAAACAGTTGACAGCAGCAGCCGAGCCCGATAGCAGCAGACGGCTGTTAGGATTTGTTCTGGGGCTGGTGGTGTCAGTTGTATTGGGGTGACGATTTCGTCTAGACAGATTGACTCCGTCCCTTTTAAAGAGATGGTTTAATGGCAAGTTAGTTTGCATCACTCCTTGTGGGCTGTCCCTGAAAGCAAAAATTATGCCTCAGTGTATAGGTATTATGGATATAATGCAACCTTTTACCTATGTTTGATAGCAGAGCTTAACATTAACAGAAGTGCTAACCAAGGCCCAATGAGTGAATGACGATTGGCGATTGACGAAGTATGAAGCCTGCAAAAAATAAATAAAAAAAATACCACATAGAGAATGTTTTCCTATAGAAATGAAACTGGTCACAACTTGAAAGCATCATGATAAAATGTATTATTATTTAGCCAACTTCCCTGACCACTCAACACGTAAAAAACACGTAAGCGTACCACGTAGAAAACACCCTGCTGCGCGTGGTCCCGGATAACAATAGAAAGTGGGCAGAGTTACCTGTCCATACTTACTTTATCCAAGGTTGTGAATCGCTCCAGATCAAAATGGCGTCAGACGTGCGGCGCCCAATTCCTGTTCTCTACTGCTACCAAATTGATTTGTTTATTTGCTTGTTTATTAATACATATTACAGATCACCAACGGGCTGATACGCCCACTTACAGGCCAAGTCAGATAATATTAAAATATGTACAAAATAAAGGGTGAAAATAAAAAAATACACATAAAACAAAAATATAAAGATACGTAAAAATAAACATGAAATACAAATACATGTAAAATGCGAATACAAATGCATATAAAATACAAATATTAATACATCTAAAATTAACATGGTTAAGAGCACGTTGTTATTAACAATTAAGAATTGTATTCATTAATACCAAATAGAGGAGACAAGAACGAGACAAAACATAAATATTGTTTGTCGAAAAGTTATTTTTCACCGTCAATGACCATTTTTAATCTCCAGTTTACCTTTTTGGGGGAGGGGGCGGGGGCTAATTTCTATCGCCGCCCCTATCGAGCGTGGAATGGGGGAGAGGCTTTTGCCCCTGCTTCTCCTGGATTCCCAGTGTTTCCATGTCAGGTAAGGTCACAGTGACGTCACAAAGCCAGTGATAGGGTCATGACTTATCAGCCCAGGCCCATTGCAATGGATGGTGAATACTTGAATAGCTATAGACTATAGTTTCTTTTTACCTTTATGATTATTGAAATAAGCCTGATACCATAGCTCGGGGTTACATAGAGGTCATCTGGCCTTGACCTGACTTGACCTCACGTGACTTGAACTTGACCTTACTGGATTATTGCAAGGAGATATTTCAATATGGGTATCATTCGAACTAGTGTGAGCCAGCGAATCAAATGACACTATTTTAAAGCACTTCCTGCACTGTTTGATTTTGATCTGGCTGCACGTGACCTGACTTCAGGCACGTGCCAAGATCCCAGGCGTCTTAACCTTTGAATCCAGATTGTGACAATGATCAAGGTGACACTGCACGCGCAGTGCACACTGATGTGTGTATTGCTGCCTCTTGCTCGCTGTTTGTGTCTGAGCCTGTTTTATTTAGTCAATTATAACAACGCTAAGAAAATAGCCCGGTATCCTTCCTGGACCCTGGATACTAGAACAGCCAGCATCACACGTCGGCAGGGACGTGGGGCACAACCATGGGGGGGACGCAGGAGGGGCAACTCGCCCCCCCAACTTTGAGCTGGAGGAGGCGACGACCCAAACTTCTCTACACGATCACTCTTCTCTGTAATTAGAACACAGACTTTCCAAACTACTTCGACGCCGAAAAGGGAGAGCGTCAATAAATAGTCAAGAAGTTGAGGGAAAAGTAAACGTTTATGGCATTATGAAAGCTGAGTGTGGTCAGAAAAAGGCGCGACTCTTGCGGCTATGTAGTGCACAACAGTTGTGTGCCGCGATGCGACGCGCACTTCTAACCCTATTTCTGGAGGCGGATTGCGGAACACAGAATCATACGAATCTCCGGGGGGGCGGAGACCTTCTCGGGCCCCCTTACAGATCGCCGGCTGCCATACAAAGCCTAAATCATAAAACTTAGCATGTGGTTATGGCGTCGACCAAACGAACTTTATTTTTGTGAAAATTCATCTGGGGACCTTAGGTCTCTATCTTCAAGGTAAATGACGTTCATCAAAAATCATAGTATTGCAAAATATATATTTATCATGGAAGCCCGTGCCATTATCTCGGAAACTAACTGCAGCTGGAGGAAAGTATAACATTTACTTTAAAAAAAGTTGGAATTTTTCTTAAGCCAATCAGTGCATCACGAGAATGACCCAGGGCATTGCTTTGCAGCTGAAGAGGTCATACAAATGTTATCAAAGGAAACCCCGTGTTCAGCAAAAGTTGATCGTAAATAACTTTTTAACTAAAACATATAGCAGTAAATTATTGTATACCATACGTGTTAATCACGTCATTGCGGTTTGAAACATATCAATTTGTCGAATCAAAATATTAACCCCGGGGTCAAGCGATGTCAAGTAAGGTCAATATTACATAAGGTCGCGCTCTAGCTGCTTTCAAAAGATGCCGTATTGAACGCACGAAATACACGTGCTTGAGACCAGTGGCGAAGGCTTCTCTTAATGTTCCTGTCACAAACTATTGATACACAAGTACTCTCGTGACCTTGAATGACCTTCAAAAGGCTCACTATCGACAACATTACGTGCCTGAGTCATCGAGAAGGAGGCCTAAAATGACAAGATACTGAAATTATTGGATGAGTTAAAGATGTCACCTTATTTTCCATTTGTGTCACCATATAGTTGTATATTGCAAGGTTAGCATTTACCTGACATCAGGTCAACAAATAGTAAGATATCCCCTTGAAACTTCAAGACATATTTATTGCAATTTTCTCTTACATATATTCCGTTTTGTGAAACCTCTTCGAAAAAATTCAAATTGTATCAATTTTGCGATTTTTTTATTTAAAAAAAAAAGAACGGGGATTGCTATCTGAAAGAACTATCAATTATCTATGATGTCTGTTTTCGCTACACTTCCCTCAACACACAACTCTCCCACGACTTCTTAACCATGCAAAGATTTTGTGTCAAAAACGGACCGAACACGCCACCCTACAAACTGTCTTGATCCCCTCCTAATTACATTTAGTTTATTTGAAAAATCGTACATAACAATCGGGGAACGTATTGCGCCAATGAAATTTAGGAAAATACGCAAGTTTGCAAGCATTCTGGGCTGAGTTATGAGATGAAAGTTCGCGAAAAACCTCAACAGTGAACAGTGAACCTACCGTTTCGCCACCCCCGACAGTAAAAGCAAAAGGTTAATCTTCTCGAACAGAGGAGAGTTTTGGATTGGCATCTCGGCGATCGGCACAACGTCTGACGCGTAATCCACAGCCCAAGGTTTGATTCAAACGCTTTGCTGCCAACAGTGCGCCATGAAACGTCGAGGAACTTCAGCTTCAGAGGATCGCGTGGGAACCGTCGGGCCATGGCCAACTCGCCCCCAACTTTGGACCAACACTAACACACCGCCCCGCGACGACCCGCTAACCCGCCCCCACAAAAGGACATGTCTTCGGGGCGAGGCCCCCCCTCAACTTTAAAAAGCTGGGTGTCGGCTCTCCCTGTCTTTTACCCATGATCTTTTAACTCTGAATTAGAGCAACGGCATTGTCTACGAAAAATTTGCCTGTACGTTTTGTAGAACAAAGTGCAGTTTGTCAATCACAAATTGATAAGAAAATTAACTGCATTAATTTGCGAACTGTTTTGCATCTTTCCATCTAACATGGCATACGCCACACTTAGCGGAACCATAGGCAGGCAATCGCAACCACTGCTAAACTACAGCGCACACCTGGCATGGATTATGTCTCTTCGTACTCGTAACGTTGATAGAGCTATTTATTTGTCACAATCACGGTAGAGAACTAAATACTCATATGTCCACAGAGCCGTTTCGACGATCGCTTATTTTGCGCCAAAGGTTTTAAAACACTTTTAGAAATGTTTTAAAAATGTTTAAGTGCGTAGCCCGTCTTTCCGATTGCTAAATTGCCGCAGAAATGTTATTACCCTCGCCTATTGGGACCGTAGGTAAGGTTAAAACATTTTTCGACAATTAGTCCACGTGAAAGCGGGCGTGACTACTAAAAAACAATTTTCACATCATTTCAAATGCTTAAAACATTTGCGCGCAAAAAGTTGGCGGATTTCGACTTTGTACATCGTGACAAACTGGCTAAATGTTAGTAATGCTTTCTTTGGCAGAGAGAATGCTACCGTATTCATGAAATATTACGAAGCGCCACAAAGTAAAAACTTGCGAGACTTTGGGCAGTGGAGGCATAGGCTCACGTTTTTTATAGCAAAACGCTTCATTATATTTGTATGATGTCGACTCTGCTCCCCTGATGTTCAGCGGGAGAAAGAGTCGGCCGGGGGTCGAAAAAGGAAAAGTAGTCACCAACGAAATTCCGGATCAAGGCGCGTCTACCGGCATTGACGCTCAGGAACAGGATCGGCGTAATATCGAGATAGATTACGATATATCGGGTGAACAGGTGGCAATTTGGCGATAAATCCTGTTGGCGATGGTAACGGTGGCGATATAACGGGCGACATATCGCTATTTTAGCATCATTTTTGCTACCTCAGGACTCAGGTCCGGTAAAAAGTTCGCCCCCCCCAAACTTGAAAGTACTTCCCACGCCCCTGCACGTCGGTGCCACCGCCGCCGTTGCCTTCACCGCCGCCGCCTCCGCCCAGGCGAGTTGACTCTTCCACCAGATTAGATAGCAACCCTGAGTGCTGGCTGATGATGTGACGTGTACAAGGGTGGATTCGGGGGGCGGGGAATTTAGAAGCGAATTACCCCAAAAATTGAGCGGGGAGCGTTGATGGAGCAAATCAGATCTAGATCTCCAACGAACAGCACCGGATTCTGCATCTCGAAGGTGCCACAGAACTTCTTCCCTCCGTGCTCGTGATAGAGCCAATTCTTAAACTCTATCACCGGTGACATGAAGGGCGGCCACAGCAGCGCGAGGACAGCTATCGGCACCGGGGTAAACAACCAGAGGATCACCGCCAGAGGCGCCGCCAGCAGCCAACCAAACATAACGACTGTTTTTCTCACACTTTCTCAACTGTCAGTCCACTGTTTCACCCAGGGGCCCGGGAACGATTCCAAAGTTCGGGGGGGGAGGGGCAAAACCAATTTTGGCTAGCAACCCCATTTTTCTTGGGCGGATTTCGACTTTTACTTCAGCTGAAGTCCTACGGGGATTTTCATTATGAATGCTTATGTTAAAACACTTAAAAATGCAAATAAGTTTATGTATTACTATATAATTATTCATCACAATGATCGTAAAGCAATAAGGTTAGCATTCATAATAATTTCGGCGTACAGGTGCATTTTATCAGCTTATTTATGAGACATAACTGATCTAGAAACACGCCTTTTTATTTTGATTGATCAATTTCAAAATTAAACTTTTGTGACATGACCTTGACCTTGTGAGGTAAGGTTGTGAAAATGGGTGCTTCTATAACGTTTAACGTTGTAAATAACCCATACAAGATATGTTGCGAGACTTTCGTATATATTTTGCAGTTTGTTACCTGACGTTGACCTGTGGGAACTAGGACTTACAATGCCCATCTCGATTATGTGGAAGATGTATTATACATTTGAGAGCGCTTTTTGCATGCGTCGTATTTTGTGGGTGAAATGCATATATTATATAACATAAGCGCATACAGCCACGCGACCAGATACCTTGCCAAGAGGGGGGCACGGGGCCATGTCACCACCCCGCCTTGAGCAAACACCAATTTACACTGGATAAAATGCGACGCTAATCGACGCACCCCCTTGCCCAGAAGCGTTCCGCCGCCACTGCTTGCGGATAGCTGGCAGCCGATATGCTCATGTGGGTAGTGTTGGGTAGTTGAAGGGGAGTCGGGTTGGGTAGCCACAAGTCTGAAAAGTGGCAGCTTTCATTACCCACACCAAATAAGAAGAGCATTGTGCTCCGAACGTCAAGCTGCAATGTTCAACTCGCTGCTCGCCGGATCTGCGTCGTCAAACGCATGCGTCCGACGTGACAGATGCGTTTTGAGTCTTTGACGTATGGTGTGTCCGGTGTGGTATTCAGGGAATAGGGATGAACATGTCACGTAAGGCGTAATTTGCGGGCGCCTGACACCATCCAAAACACTGGACCGAGCGAGGGCCCCAGGGGGCCCTCGCTCGGTCGCCAGAGGGGCCCGTCAGGCCTCCAGGGGGGGGGGAATGGACCCTTTGCCCCCTGGCTACGCCACTGTCCCGAGTTCTTGGTTCTGAAGCATAGTGTTCAATGGGTGCCTAAACCCCAGCCCAGCCCAGCCGAAAACCATGAACACCAAGCCCAGACCCAGACCAGACCCATTATTCAAATTCATAATATTGAGGTCATGTCCAGTCCGGGCCATCCATATTTAAGCAGCATAAATTATTTTTACAAATTTTTGCAACCAATATCCTAACATGATTTATTTGCATCTTGCTATTAGCGAGAAATATGTCACGCACCTGTCTATTGCTGTAATGCTTTGACTCATCGAAACACTTTTCGTTCAACATTGTCATACTGGATCAGACTTTGGATCGGACATGATTTGGGATTTTAAAATCTTGCCCCACTGCTAGGTACTTACCATTATGTATTGTCCTCATATAATTGTCAAGATTTATTGTTAATGTGTCGGATATCATTTATTAACATATTTACCTGGTTAAACATCTGGTTATCAAGTAAAAAAAATAACGGCTAGCGACGTTACTCAAAAACTGTCATACCCATGCCCACCCAATACCCATTAAAAGTCGAAAAATGCATACCAAGCCCAGAAAATCGGAAAAATTGAGTGGGCACCCATGGGTGTACCCGATCCATTGAACACACTGTTCTGAAGGCTATACTGGTTTGTATAGCCTTGCTTCACGCTACCAACGCGTCTGAAAATATCACCAATTGAGATCATCATTCTGCAGGCCTGGCTAGCTCAGTCGGTAGAGCACGAGACTCTTAATCTCGGGGTCGCGGGTTCGAGCCCCGCGTTGGCTGTAGTTTTTCGTTCCATGCCACTAATCTAGGATTCGGTCAAGGAACGCAGCTAAGTGGGCACCCAGGGATTGGTGGGGCCCCCTCAGACCTTGGCGGACCCTTTTGACATTGAAAATAATTATAGGCCAGAATGAACCCTTTTAGTGCAAAATGTGACTTTCACATGCCAAAATGGTTCACCAGAACTCGGTGGAATTGCCCCCTTCCCCAAATCGTCCGAAATCATAAAAAATTACACATTTCATGATGTAAAAGGAAATCTTATCAACTTTTACCAGGGAAAGTTTGCTTTAAATCAGCTACCAATGCATAAGCAAGCGAAATCCGATGTCTTCAGAATTGTTCGAGACTTTTTTAATTTGCCCCCCCCCCCGCTCCAAACTCCCGTTCTGGATCAGCCGCCACCAGAACTGGTCCTCTTGAAGGGACCTCTGGAGGGTTTCTAAAAAGCAGCCCAATGAATGCTGGGAATTAACCTCATGTAGGGGAGGTGCTTTGCGTCTGTAAGGGAAATCGTCTGTTTCTCGAAACCGGGAAGAGTCCAATCAGTTTGTGAATTTCACATAACATTCTTCAGATCATTTTCCTAATATTTTGTTGATGTTGTTACGCGACATTTATGTCTTACAATAGTCCGAGCACAGCTTTTTTTCCGGAAAGGTTGCAAAGGGCGCAATTTATCGAAAAACATCACGATAACTGCACCCACGTATGGCGCAATTTAAAATTCAAAATGCCCCGTGTAAAACGCATGCCTTCTCTAATGGAATACAAATGGGGTTTTAACGCCATGATTGGTTGCTTTAACACATAGATAATAGGCAAAGTAATTTGTATAATTAATTTATGTACATCTCTCTTTGAAAGTTCTCCACTGTGGTCGTGGCGCTACCTGTCCCCGACCGGAGGAATCGGAGGGGGCAGTTTCAGTTTTTTGAGAGTCACTGGATTGCTCCGGAGCCGCGGAATGCGAGGGGGAGCGAGCCGTAGACGAACCCAGGAACCGCCGCCCCGATACTGTGTCGGAACACACCTTACTAGGTGCGTGTGTGTATTTTTGTTGTGTCATTTACACTTGTCATCCTTGAAGGGCTTTTGAAAAATAGACTGAAAGTCACCAAGTTGTAAACGGTAGACCGCTTGGGACCCTATTTTTCGACTGTAACTTTGGAAATAACCAACTATCCTAAACGAATTTATCGCACTACACGCGTCTCGTCACGACAGCAGACGACGCAGGGGGCGCGCCTCACAGTATTGTTTCTGATCCTGCACCAATTTTTATCATTAAGTCTCTCCGTCTCTCCGTCTCTCCGTCTCTCCGTCTCTCCGTCTCTCCGTCTCTCCGTCTCTCCTCCGTCCTCCTCCTGTCTTCTCCGTCTCTCCGTCTCTCCGTCTCTCCGTCTCTCCGTCCTCCGCTCTCTCTCTTCTATCTCTCTCTCTCTCTCTCTCTCTCGTCTCTTTCTCTCTCTCTCTCTCTCTCTCTCTCTTCTCTCTCTCATCTTCTCTCTCCTCTCTCTCGTCTCTCTCTCTCTCTCTCTCTCTCTTCAATCTCTCTCTCTCTCTCTCTCTCTCTCTCTCTCTCTCTCTCCTCATCTCTCTCTCCTCTACATTATTATGAAATATCACGTCATGCGAGTCAGATCTGAGCCCCTAGCTTACTGGAGCTAGAAATGCGGCCCTAAGACCACTTCAGATCTCGCAATGGCTCTGAAACACGCCAAGATCCGCGGTCAGTTTGGTGGGGTGGGGAAAAGAGGGTTGGGTGACACGGACTTGACCGGCCACCCTCCTCCTGGACCGGACCGGATTAGCCGTCCGAATCCTCGAGTGTGCTTGGGGCCTCAAACTGTTTTGGTTAGTTCGGTGGAGCGCTGCACGCCATGGGTAAGATACTTCAAGAGAGACTACAGTAGATGGATACATGGCATGAAGCAAAGGTGGAGGCGTCCCCCTGGATGCCCCGGCCGGGCCTTTTCGAGGGGCCTGGCCTGGCGGGCCCTTTCGTCGCGCACAGCGCGCATAAAAGGGGCCGACGAGAACGCGTGAAGCGCGGTAATCATGTTTTATGAGTCGGAAGATCACGTGAAGCGTTCCTTTATATTTAGAGCATTCGAGGCCCTGTAGAGCCACCAGGGCCCTCTCTGAAGAAACAGAGGGCCCCCTTGGACGTTTAAAAAAGCCGCTGTGCATGTCAGCGGGGCCCTGGACAACGCCGAAAGGGCCCCTGAGCGGGCAGAAAGGCCCCTGGACACGTCGAATGGGCAATAGCCAGGCACAGAGGGCCCCTGGGGTAGGTTGTAGGGGCCCTGAATAGATCGAAGGGGCCCCTGGGCAGGTTTAGGAACCCCTGAAGCATGGTCGGTAGGGCGAACAAGCAACCAGTGCAGTTTTCCTAACGAGGTCGAAAGGGCCCATGAGCAGACTGGAAGGTCCCTAGCCAGACCCACGGGCCCTAAGAAAGTTCAAAGGCCCCTGTGGAGTCAGGAGGTGTGCAGGTCAGAGAAGGCCCAATGCACAGACCGAAAAGGCCCTGGACGGGTTAGAAGCGCCCTGAACATGCAAATTGCCCTCACAGTACGAGGGAGCAGACGATTTTATCCGTTCTACCTGGGCCCTTCACCTCAGGGAATGTTTCCTTCAACGCTCGAGAATGAGCCACTCGAGTGCCCCCCCCCCCTGAGGGAAATCCTCGGTAACGGTGCCTGGTAGAGACCCTTTTGAGGCGCCACCCCTCCGGACGAAAACCCTTGCTACGTGCCTGGGTTCACGGGCCTCTCTGAGGTCCTGGTCCAATCCAGTTCATCAAAATTTGACGAAAACGGGATCAACGAATACTTGCGACGAAGCGACGTTTTTAAATATCCATGTTTTGTTGGGCGGGCCTTTCAACTCGCTTGGGAAGGCGTCTTTTGATGCGCCCACTCCCCTGAACGAAATCCAGTCACGTGCCTGGAATGGGATGCATGCGGAAAGGATGAAATTACTAATAAGTGGCTTAAATTTAAAGGTTTATGAAGTTTGATTTAAAATGGCCTTAAGTATTTTTTGCAGCTAAAATGTATCGAACTACATCAGATGATTACAGGTAAAGGTGATACTGGGAAATGATCATCTTTTTAGCCATCACTTAGTTTCTTTTTAATTTGTAACTACTTCTGTGCGTGGGAGGGCGGCATTTATCTACGGGCGCAATTAGGGCACTCTCCCCTACGCTCTGCTCCAAACTTATCATAAAAGCAATGTATCGGCAAAACATTTTTCTATTTTTGTCTAACTCAAAACGTTGTCCCAATTGTGCTCAGCACTAAATTAAAGATAGACCGCGGAAATCACCAGGCCCCTCCTGAGCAAATAAATTCATCTAGATAGAATGGGCATTCTCTGACGCAGACTTGTGATTGGTTCAAATTTAACAGAATGATTCAATCATGCCTCAATCACGCAACAATATCACTGGTGAATGATTCACAGTGATTCACAGGCTTACGTGAATCAATATGAATGATTCATTCAATTAACCATTCATGAATGATTCATTCAATTAATCATTCATTAATGATTCATTCAATTAATCATTCATGAATGATTCATTCAATTAATCATTCATGAATGATTCAATCACAATAATTAACAATGCGTAAGTGCAAATAACAGTGTATATATTCAGAATAAGGGTGTTTACAGACCAAATGAAGGTGCTGAAAGTGATCTTGACATGTGTTGACTCAGTTACATTCCCCATTATGAGGGCGGGCTATCGTTTGTATAGTGTCCGCTATCTCCACAAAAAAGAATGATTAATTGTGCTATGAATGATTCAATCACCCTATTTTATGTGTACCGAAGGTGAACCGATTCATGAATGATTCACGTGAAATAAGAATGATTCAATAAAAAAATAATGATTCAATCAGAATCAGTCACAAGTCTGCTCTGACGACCCAACCCCTCCCACCGGTCAGCAGCATATGGCTGAGGTCTGAGGATCATTTTTTCCGACGTGCCCCCCCTGATAAAAATCCTGGCTACGTGCCTGTAAACGAGACAAGAGAACAATTACTCGTCGCCCCTTACGTAGTAAACCACAAAGTCAAATACGCTATTCCTTCACCCTTACTCCCCCTCCCCACCACCATGGTGGATTGTAGTTTTGAAAAAGGTTCAATGAACCATCGATATTGTGACATAGGCGTAAGAACGAGGGGGGACCACCCCACGTTTGCAACAATTTTGCTGACATTCTTATGTTGCACCGCCCGGCCCTTATTACACTACCTAAAAAGCTGCACCGACCGAAGGGCGACAGGTACCCTAGTCAAAGATTACCGATAGTTCTGTGCGCTCCGCTTTGTAGCTGTCTATATATAAAAAGAATGCAATTTTTCAAACGATGTTAGAGATTCGACGTGTGGTGGAGCTTTCAATGAAAGGACGCCGTGATATTTTCGAAACGCGGCGATAAACAAAGATTCGTTAGTTACTGTTTCTTTCGTTGTATATGTTTATTTGATAATAAAATTACTCTGAACTGAACTGAACTGAACGAGCGAGCGCGAAGCGCGCAGCGAGTCCTCACTGAATACCGGATTTTCCTCACATATAAGCGGCCGACCCGACCCGGCCCGGCCAGACCATAACGCTTGTCAGCACTGGCGGATCCAGAACGTGGGCATGGGGGGGACTAAATTTCAAAAAGTTTCATCAAATTCGAAAAACTCATCGGAATTATGGCTTCCTTGTTAAATCCTTACTGAACACATTTTAAAACAAATAATGCCATTGGTAAAAAGTTTATTAATATTTCCCTTTACAGGGGAAAATATGTCAATTCGACGATTTCAGGCAATATGAGGGGGGGGCTACGCCACCTGCCGCCCATCCCTCTGGATCCGCTAGTGCTTGTCAGAAGTTTATATTTTTTAATCCCGCATCCGATTGATAAGCGGTCTTCGCCATCTGATAGCCCCATGCAATGACATTATGTTATTGACATGTTTCGTCTCACGTGAGAGGTCAGCATGGCACGTGACATGTGCGGCGTCAGGGGTGTCAGAAAACGTTATCCTGCTATAGCTGAGAAACGGCTGGACGATTAAGCTGAAAGTCTGGCTAAACAAAAGCGCAAATTCAATGGTTATAGCATAATACGATTTAAATAAGTGCTCGGCACCTATGGTACGTGAAGCGTTGAAACAAACACCAATGTGTAGACCAATGTACCGTGACACCGTCTCTAGAATGCATGTGAAAATAGAGGTTTTAATGCAATATTTTGCTGCTAAAGCCCGCCTGTAATATACATATCGCCGATTTTACAATAATTCCTTCATAACACCACCGTAGCGTCAAAACCAAAGGGTGCTAAACGATTAAAATGATGCAGCTGTAAAGCACAATAAAATCCATCTAATACCCACCCAAAATGTATTTTTGCTTAGGTACAAACAGAAAGCTTAAAATTGCAAGTTTGAAAGAACACTGCGAAACCTAGTTAGGTCAAAATATCGATTTCAAGGAAATAGTTTCACCTTGGATTGTTTTTTCAAACACGATTTTGATTATATTTTGAAATCAACTTTCTTTTTTCATATTGGTCAAAAATAGCCATACATCGCGCCGATTCAGGACAGAAGGAACGTACATCATTGATTTTAATAAAACTATATGCGTACTCTGCAAACGTCAACGAAAGAAATCAAATGGCTCGCCATCAGATTCGAAAGTGTCGCGTAGTATTACTGTATAGTTAGCCTACCGGATGGTGACAACATTTTGACATTCTATTAGCCATGGCTTCACACTTCCTTCGAAAAAAAGTCAAATATACTTCCGGCGGAGAGCCCTTTTCAGCCCAAAAACTTGCAGTTAGGGTTTCTTCAACACGGGCTTAAAACTGCTATCTCAGTTCAAAACCATGTTGAAGGTGAACTATTTCCTTTAAGCCTCATTTACGTTGATTCTTTTAAGGAGTTTAAGACACCAATAAACTTTTATGCCTATGCGCCAAAGAATAACACAATTTATTGATGATCCAAGATATAAACTTGAATGACGACACAGAGCTCTTTTATACAGTCCACACCAAAGCGCTTGGCATGGGTGAAGAAACGTTTCCAAAGTTAGTGTGTATTGTCATTGATGTCATGTTATTNCAGAGCTGTCAACACAACTGAAATTCCGACACGCTTCTGTTACACAGCCGCAACTCAACTGAACTTGTGAGTTTGACAAGCTGCCGTCACCACCGTTGATGCCACCCAAATCGATCGCCTGTATCGCCTGATCGTCTTGGTCACATGATGCTGTTTTACGACATCTGTCCGAGCCACGCGGAAAAAAAAACAGACGCCAGCGGGAGGGGGAGAGCGCGTGAGCCGAGTGGCGACCGATGTCCCTGACCGATGTCCCTGACCGATGTCCCTGACCGATGTCCCCGGCCGATATGGTAACTGCGGCCGGAGAGGTGCCGGCCAGCGCTGTGTGTTCACTGTTCAGTCGCCGCCGCTCACCACTAGCTCTCCCAGGTGACCAGAGGTGCGTGCCTGCAGCCTGGCTGCGTGACCGGTCACAACGGGGTCAGCGCAGAGGGGCTGATTCGGGCGCCGGAGACCCGTCATCGACCGCCGGCAGCCGGCCGCCGGCTGATGGTCCGATGCCGTGAAGACATCACAATACCGATGAATGACGCTATCGGGTCAACACAGCGGCGTCTATTGACGCTATCGTGTCAACATAACGGTGCCTATTTACTCAGAACCGGCGCGCCTGTGTGTGGACGTCGGTGGCTGGAAAATGTCGCCGTCTTCGTGCAGGTCACCCGGTTCCAATAGGCAATTGGATGATTGGTATTTCGGAAAATGTGGGACAATGCCACGAAAGGTGTCATTTTTTCACCGGGCAGTGCTGAATGGGAATATGGCGTGTCCTTGACCTGATCAAGCCTGGTGAGAATGTATCACGTCTCTCACCTGACGAAGCCCAGTGAGATGTGTCGCGTCTCTCACCTGACGAAGCCCAGTGAGAATGTATCACGTCTCTCACCTGACGAAGCCCAGTGAGATTGTATCGCGTCTCTCACCTGACGAAGCCCAGTGAGATTGTGTCGCGTCTCTCACCTGACGAAGCCCAGTGAGATGTGTCGCGTCTCTCACCTGACGAAGCCCGTGAGAAATATCGCGTCTCACCTGACGAAACCCAGTGAGAACGAATCACGTCTCTCACCTGACGAAGCCTGGTGAGAATGTATTGCTTCTCTCACCTGACGAAGCCCAGTGAGAATGTATCGCATCTCTCACCTGACGAAGCCCAGTGAGATTGTGTCGTGCTTTGAAGTCCTCTCGGCGAGCCGCCGGGGAGCTGACCATTTCTCCCTTGGCACCAGGTACACGTGCAGATCAGCCATCTGTAACGCACAATGCACAGCTCAGTATCTGATTGCAAACTTAGGCCGCGTTCTTTGCACTCATTCCCGCGGGAATCCTAGGGATTTCCCGGGAAAGTGTGCTTCTAACTGTTTTCCGCGCCGGGAATTCCGCGCGGAAACGGGAATCGGGAAAGCTGGCCCCGCTGGTCCCTGCCAGCAGTCGGGAAGATAGCAGCGTCCATGGGTAGATGTTCATGTAGGTGTGTATGTACTCAAAACCTACTCGAAACATCTGAGCGACGCGAAATGGACATCGTTAAGACCGGGGGCGAGGCGGAGCTCACGAGTCGCTTCAACAGGGCCGCATCCCTTTCCTCCAGCAAGCCACCGAACCGCAGCTCAGACAACCCAGGGCCTCCATGGTAGGAGAAACGTGTGCCCGTCGCTTCAGTCCCGAGGCTATCCGTGCTCATGCGTTGTGGACACGACAGTGAATAGTGAAAGGAATGATATGATGATTGCAAAATTGGCAATCTTCTGCGCAACGATTAATGTTGTCGAATGTCGAGAGAAGAAAAAAACTTTTGCAAAGGGTCGCATGGTCAATAGTAGCGTACAAAGACGAGGCAGCAATATATACCTGCAGCATATGAACATCTTTGAAGCACTTTTACAGTGTCCACTCTCCAACCCAAAGCCCGGATAGGAATACTTGAGTGAGACAAGTATAGAAGCAGGTATTTTTCAGACAAAAACAGTTATTGAACCACCCATCGTTGTCAAGGCAACCAGCCACCCATACACCGACGCATGTGTTCGCGACAGTGTTTTACCGATGCATTGTGTTCGCGACAGTGTTTTACCGATGCATTGTGTTCGCGACAGTGTTTGTGTTCGTTTACCTGGCGTGGTGCCATTGCCGTGCAGCTGACCCAGCCATTCAGTGGACGGTGCGATGGGTCAAAAACGAGAGATAAAAAAATCCGAGACAAAAAGGCAATGTTGGACATGCCTTTCCCACTAACGTAATCCAATTAAAAAGTTAACTGCATGGAACAGCCTCCGTTATTTGTTCTGGAGAATAATATGTTCCATAACAATACACCAGAAAATGCAATACAAAACTTCAATAATTTGTGGAAGGGCTAGGCTTGAGTAAATTAAGTTTTAGCAAATCCCGTTTTCATACATCAGTAGTATAAAGCGCTCAGGTAACCAATCGTCGCACTGTTGTGTTCGAGTACATGTGTCAACAGGATTTGTTTTTGGTGGAGTATATGGCAGACGTTAACGTTAACGTTAACTTAATAAAAACGTTTTTGCTTACTAGGAATGAGGAAAGTTTATTTTACAAAATATGTCAATTTGGCGTGAGGCGAGCCTGTGGATGTCATCAATCTACTTAATTCGCCAAGTCCCTCCGTAGCACAAATACAAACGTTGCTTATATGATGATCCTTTAGAGCCCGACAGGCGACAGATCAATATAAGCACACATATTCGAGCAGGCAGCCGGTGACACTAACTAGACTTTGAATGTTTTATGTGGTAACTCAGGTCTGCATAGCTCCAGAACATCAGATTACCGTAGCATGACGATTTCGTTCCATAATTAGAATGATTAAAGAACAAAAGAGCGAAAAGAAAATGGAGCAAAATCGTGCAGTACAACGGCAGAAATTAGCGATTTTCATTCAACGGAATAGGCATAAAGATGCATATTTTATCGTAACACATATAGACATAATTAACATAATTGAAGTGCGCAACAAAGAGCCACAGGGGCCCATCCTTGGTTGCACAACACACCCACAAACACATACATACACATTACAAACATACACACACATGCAAACTTGCCTTCACCCACACACCATTGATACATATCATCTTTAATAACCAAACATTTAATTATTTAATTACACTACATAACAGTACTACATCATACAGGTGTAAAATGTGTGAGTAATGTACAGGTGTAAAATAAAAACACATGTGTAAATATGGAAGGTGTAATGCGAAGGAGTCTTTAACTTTCACGAAGGCGCATTCATCATTTCATCCAACGCAAATTAAATTGGTTCCATAGACTATAGCACTATGTGCATGTGATTGTATTAAAAGGGAATAATCACCTTTTCATATACATATATAAAACTTTGAATGTTTACAGTTGCTGTCATTTAATTAAGCATGCAAAACCAGCAGTATAAACATAACATCATGATGTTTCAATGACGTCTGAAACACGGTCGCAACTGCACGTTACGCTGTCGATCTACTGACAAGTCATTTTCCCGTTGCTCACGACATGAGACGGAGTGCTGACCGGTGCTGTGATGGATGGTGACCTGTCGGCGCCCATTGTCACCGTCGGCCGTCTCTGTGTCGCCAGCACCTGGCGTGCCCAGTCTCGCGGTGTCGGCCCATTACTAATGACCCCGCCAGGCACTGACATCATCACACCACCACACCGGAAACCGTTAACCTCGGCCGGCGGGGGCCCCAGGGCGCTCCCCTGAGGCAGGCTGCAGCCAGAGGCGGTGCCTGGCACCACTCGGTCGCCGCCGGCCCCTCCTGTGTGACCTTGGTCGGGGTGGCGGCGGCGGGGCAGGTGATTACAGCAGTTGACCAGCGATTTGTAGCACTCTGTCCCGCCCGGTGCACGGCCACCGTGCTAATGTCCTATCAAATGGACACCCAAGTCGCGTCTGAAGATGGCCCGACTTTGGAAGTAGATGGCCGTAATGGGCGCGACGCCGCGCCGGATGACACATCGCCTATAAACGGCGAGTCTGGCGCTGAATTAGGGTCACAGCACGTAACTGCCTGGTGTGTATTAGGTCATTGTTAATGGGGCCATAACACGACATGCCTGCCGTGATAGCTTGGACGATTGCTAGCTGCGATTCGCTGGAAAAAACAAATTATTTATTGATACTTTGAAGTTAGAGGCAGTTTTGTGTAGCTTGGAGCATTTTAAAGAACAATGAAAACATGGTTTGTAAACAAGGAGCTAGCCAAAAGCATAATTTGCATTGTTCAGCTAAGATGGCCAAGAAGTCCGGAGACAGATCGTATATCGGATAATTTTGTTATCCAAGCACATGTCTGATGATTAAAACCGCAATATGTTGTCGTGGAATCCTGTACGATACAAAATCCCGCATAGGATAAACAAACCACTGATACGTGTTCAATGAATCCTGCCGGACACGAGACTTGCGGCCCAATGTCATCGAGATATGTCCTGTGCCCACAGATTCGCGGTAATACTTTGTCGTAAAATCCTATAAAATGTCATCAAGTGGCTGGATTTAACAGAATCATTTTGTATAAGACCCTTCCCTGCCAGCTGGGGTGCTTCACAAGCCTTAGAGGTTCTATTCTTGTTAGGACCATCTTAATTTTAATGAGGACAATCTGCAGGTAGACGTTCTCTACTGGTGTCAGGACATTTCAAGGCATAAGGGGTCCTTCGTAGGTCAGCAGATTGCAGTGAGCGGCCCGGGCCCTTTACAGGGTAGAAGGGACACCTCTACAGACAAGATTAATCAAAAATGACATTTACTATATCACCATTGACTTGCTATCGATAATCTTGCCGAGCCGATGAATGCGCCTTGTATGAATCCCGCAAAGGTAACGGTCGGAGGGACTTTAAGAGCAGGTGCACCTGACGCTCTGAAGGGCGGGACACCTGACGCTCTGAAGGGCGGGACACCTGACGCTCTGAAGGGCGGGCACCTGACGCTCTGAAGGGCAGGACAACTGACGCTCTGAAGGGCGCAGGACAACCTGACGCTCTGAAGGGCGGGACAACTGACGCTCTGAAGGGCAGGACAACTGACGCTCTGAAGGGCGGGACAACTGACGCTCTGAAGGGCGGGACAACTGACTCTCTGAAGGGCGGGCAACTGACGCTCTGAAGGGCGGCCAACTGACGCTCTGAAGGGCGGGACAAATGACGCTCTGAAAGCGGGCAACTGACGCTCTGAAGGGCGGGACACTGCTTTAGCCGGCTTCCCGTTAGCTACACTAATGCATCAAATAAACGTAAACAATCATTCAATGTTTTCCTAAATGGAAGCGGGAATGTTGATATTTGGTGACGTATCCAACCAGAGCACAATTGAATGATGGGGTCTTTTAGAACCAATTATTTAAAGGAAATAGATAGTTCACCTTCAACATGGGTTTTTAACTGAGATAGCAGTTGTGTAGCCCGTGTTGAAAAAAATCCCAACTGCAAGTTTTCTGAGCTGAAAGGGCTCTCCAGCCGAATATATTTGACTTTTTGTCGAATGAATGTGGGCCATAAATAAAGAATGTCAGGAATGTGCAGGGCTGGAGATCCTGGGGGGGTCCACGGTCATAAAATGCTAGGTAAAGCGGAAACGGAGCTTCAACACAGGGCCAATGGGAGACAGTTTGACATCTATGTCAAACTGCCTCCCATTGGCCCAGTGTTGAAGCTCCGTTTCCGTTTTACCTAGTACTTTATGACCGTGGACCCCCCCCCCCCAGGATCTCCAGCCCTGGGAATGTGGGCCTTCTGCACCTGGGCAGAAGCTATACAGTAATCTTACGCGACTACTTTTGAATATCTGATTGTCTGAGCCACGTTTGGCGTTGCGGAGAGTACGCATATAGTTTTTATAAAATTAATAATGTACGTTCTTCTGTCCTGAATCGGCGCGATGTATGGCTATTTTTGATATTATGAAAAGAAGTTGTATTTTAAAGTATAGTCAAATCGTGTTTGAAAAAAAAATCAAATGTGAACTATTTCCTTTAAGGGAGATAAAGACCTTTTGATTTTGTCAGTAATTATTTGCTTCACTACCATTATGGTATAAAAATGGTGTCAATGTCATCAAAATTTTATAATGCAATACAGTTCTTGTCTAATTCAAAGTTGGAAGATTGCAGAAAACAATATAAAGCAAGTAGAAGTACTTGTGTGTTTCATGAAGACCACAAGACAATATCGTCCTTCTCTACAATTGCTGTTTTGATCACGTGCAGTATCTTTAAAGCTTCTGTGACGTTTCGGTTCAATACCAATCAAGCAGATCCGATAACACCATAAATGGATTACCTGCGCCGACACAAACACTAAATAAGTCGTCGTAGGGAGCCAAGTTAATCCGCCGAATGCATCACTTTCTTTATAAAATGATTACTGATTTATTGCGGAAAAACGGATAAGATAAATGTTTCATGAGAACATTTTTGTATATTTTTGTCCGAATGTTTTGTATGAATGGCATTCCGAGGTCAGAACCCGCGCTAAGCAGAGCTTGTTGCGCAGTCCTGACCTCACCACCCGATCGTGCAATTCCTGTTGGCCGTCAGAATTCAGACACGAAAGTTTTACGTGCCCGACATACCTGGACACGGTCCGCCCCGCTCACTGACGTTACCTGGCCATGAGTGCGAACGTTGCCACCGGCCGCAGGCCATCCCAGTCAGGAACAAATAGGGAGCGCCAAAGCGACTCGAACCCGGGCTGCCACTACCGGGATAGGTCAGAACTCAGAAGTCCATGGCGTTCTCCCACTGAGCTACAGGGGCGGACAACATTGCAATGCATTGCATACCTGTGTGTTGAAAAATGATGGGGAACGCCTCCAATTTAACTGTTAAAACTGAGTGGAGAAAACTAAATAGGTCGCCATTGGCATCGAAATCATATGTACACATATGATCTCTATGGCCGTTGCGGGGCAAACTAAACTGTTGATTGAATTGCACTTTTTACAAATGTTTGCTGACTGCTCATAGAACTTTGGTACACATTTGCAGTAGATAGAATGCAGTAAACATATTGCATACCTTCACGCTGAATAACAATGCATATTCAGGCTAATTTTATATAGAACAGTGATTGCGTTAGTGCTGCTGAAGTACTTGCTGAGTACAGACCGTTATACCTAAGTGTGGAACGCTTCAATTTTAACGTGAAACAACTTCGGCAGTTCGGCTAGCCGCTAGGGATATTTTATGCGAAATGTTCTCATTTCAAGTGGTACCTCCATTTGTTGTGGAAGAGGGACTTTATTTTTCTTTGAAACCAACGTGAAGTGAATATCTTCGAAACCAAATGTTTTCGATGCGTTATAAGATAATCGTTTCTCCTTGTTTCACTTGGGTCGTCACTTTGGCTCTCCTCAAGTCAAATGGCAATGTGGGGTCGTCAGTCTAATGAACTATTTGAAATGTAATGCTCAAATTGTGAATATTCTTCTAATAGGCTCTTTAAGACATCATTTTAATCCTAGTATTTTCTTTGAGTTGAAATGACAGGAGTCAAGACTTGAGCTTGATTCCGTTTCAGCGGAATTGATTCTGATCGATTCCATGACATGCCAGATGGGTCTGATTCCGATTTAATTATACATTTTACTAGGTGAAGCGATTCCGAATCCGATTTAAGAGCACCTAAGAAATTGACTCCTAGTCGGATTCCATTGATTCCAATTTGATTCCACTCTGTATCAAAAACGTCCGACATTTTGTACTAATTGTAGTATATCTTTGTGTGCAAAAATTAGTAGGCTAGTACGTGCGCGAAAGAACTTCCTGTGTGATTAATTGGCGCGTCAAGACTTTCGTGGCTTCTGGAGTAAGTTCAATCAGTTCGCAAAAAACATGACTAACGGCCAAACACCGACGTTGTCTGTGCAGTGTGCAGGCTGACATACTTATATGCGTTTTTGCTGGGGTTGGTGGCTGGTGCTCCCATTTGCCGCTGAGTTGCGACCAAAACGTAACCGATCGAGCCTAGGATCCGCCTCCCGTATGTGCCGCCAGTTTCAAGCTTGGTCGGTCACGCTGCCCGAGTTATCCGCGGCCGTGCGCCGAATTTTCTATTCAAAAGCTGTTGGACTGGATGGAGTCTCCATCCTGGCGGTGCGTCGCTGCTTTGCTGTATGCTGCACGTTACCAATGCCTCCATCGTGAGCGGTGGTTTCCCAGATAAATGGAAAGCTGCGTGTGTGATAACCCTTCCCTAGGCTGGTGACCTCAATCTAGCGAGTAATTATAGACCAATCTCCCTTCTCCCAGACATGTTGAAAATCGCAGAAAGTGTCGTGTGCAGTGCACTGTGCACCCGGCTGAGTGACTATCTGACCTCGAACCACTTGCTAAGTGTCTGTCAGTACGCATATCGACGCGGTCACTCAATGGAAGACGTCGTGCTCGACGCTGCCTCATGGGCAGCCGGTCAAATCGATAACGGCCAGCAAGCGTCGATAACAACGATTGACCTTAGCAAGGCATTTGACTGCGTGGATCATGGCGTCCTCCTGAGGAAGCTGGCATTATATGGCATTCCATCCCACTGGTTCAGTAGCTATCTCAGCGGTCTTGTGCAGATGGTTCGGGGTGGCTCCGAGGTCCGGACTCTGGTCTGTGGATTTGGTTTATCGCAGGGATCGATAATTGGACCGATACTTTTCAGCCTTGTCGTAGCTGACCTTGTGAGCTTTCTTCCCAAAGGTCGCATGGTATGTTATGCAGATGATACTCAGCTTCTCGACAGCTCGCTGACTGAGGTTGACAGCGACAGTTTGTTTCAACTCAAAATTCGCCTTGAAAAGTCAATAGCATCGGTGCACAACTGGTTAAAAACAAACTATCTGAACAAGAACGCTCCCAAAACTGACTTTATCTCACTCGGCACCGAAACCTCTCAGCGAAAAGCTGCGAGCTTCCGTTTCGACTTTTCTTACAGCTCTTTAGGGTCATCTGAGGCACTCAAACTGTTGGGAGTGACTGTGGACCAGGCACTGACCTGGGATCAGTATATTCCTAAATTGTGCGCCGATGCTACTGCATCCTCGTGTCCCTCAACATATTTTGACGCCATTTTTCTACTGAAGCCCTCATAACAATCATTCAAGCCCACGTTTTTTTTTCCATATCATATACTGCCTGACTTTTTGGGGCGGGGCAGCTGATTTTCAGTTAAACCGCGTCCACAAGGTTATTAACTTCGCAGCTCGTGAAGTCACCGGCGTACGTCGCCGCGATCACATCACTACTGCCTTAAAGGGAATATAGCACCTTGGGAAAAGTATGTAGAATGATGGAGAAGAATGCCCTGATTACGGTCCGCATTCATTTTTGCGAAAAAAGTCAGAATTTTTTGTAATTTGAAAAATAGTAAATATGTTTTACATGTGACGTCAACACCAATCTTGGCTCACCAAAGCGAGTTGTGTCGTCACAAGGAGGCATCGAACGGCAAACTTTGCGCCCGCCCTCAGTGACAGCTGCTGTGCCGGCACCGCCACGATTGGGTGCACCGTTGTAGGCGTGAAACGCGACTGGCTGGTCGACCAGGCGCTCGCTCGCGCCAGATTAGGGACGTGGGGGCACGCATTACGTGAACCACTAGTGTGGCGAGCGCCTGACCGACCGTCGGTGGCGGTCGGGGCGGACGCAAGGTACTGAAATACTGGGCGGACGGTTCAAAAAGCGAAGTGCGGTGGCAATCACAGTGGAGTAACTACTGATGACGTATGCGAAAACGTCACGGGGATTTGTGACGTTTGAAATATGACCACATATGACCAACGGTTTTTTGGCGTTGAAACTCAGCAACTAGGTCGCTTTGGAGGGAAAATTTCGGATTTTTGGGGGTTTCTCAGGCACACCCGGACAATCTGGCTATCTCAGTTAAAAACAAATGCTAAAGGTGCTATATTCCCTTTAAACCCTGCACTTGGTCAAGAATCGGCGGCTCTGTCGAGGAGCGCGGACTGTCTGAAAGGTTACCGTACTCTTAAAATAAAGGACGCTCCGCGGCCGTTTCCGGTCAGATTGTTACGCGGCGATCGGACGTAGCGAGCGCGAGATTCCGCCTGACATGCACCGAGCGGCTCCATCTACCGAGAGTGCGGCTCTCCAGCAATCATTAAGTGGTTACGCGTACTGAGCCACCTCTGAGTGGAAGTCTGCCCTGCGAGGCAACCAATGCACCCAATGTCAAAAAATTCAGAGTGGCACGCCATCGGCGTCGACGGCCCGTGTAAGTTGCAACGCAGACTAGGTACACATTTGGTTTCACTCTCCTTCAGGATGCAATCTATGCTAGTCCTGCTTTCTACACCTCTTTCACTCTGTTTATATTTTGAACTCAACGTTTTTGCCTTTGCATTTTAGCGTTTCTTTTTAGCGGTGTTTGGGCACTTGCCTGATTAGTGATTATACTGTCCTTTATTTCCCATTCGTTGTCATTTGTCTTTAAATTTCACTGCGTTTACAACAACGTTTATTGTCTTACATTGTGCGTTGTCTGACTTGTGTCCTGAAAGAACTGTGTTTGCACGGACGGACATAAAATACATGAACAGAAATATAAGCAAATGACACGAATGACGCAAATAGCAATATTACATTTAATGAGCAGGTATATTTGATATGGCTATTTTGATAGCAAACTTCAAATAATTTTATGAATTTAGTTGAAACTGGCCTGTGCTGCAAAATCATAACAGCTCAAGAATATCGAAGTCAATCAAAAGTATAAAACAATATATAATATCTAGACATGCCTATAATCATGATGCATGGATATATTGTTAGCTGCTATTCCACAATATTATTTAAGTAAATCAATGTTTTATAAGTTATTGGAATTCTATTAAACGTAAGGACACAATAAGCATAGCATTGCCAAAGCCAAGATCGTTGTAATGTCTCCAACTAAATAAATATACGTAATTACTCAAACTAAAAAAATAACTAGTAATTACTGAGCATATTTATTAACGCTCATTAGGTAAAAAGTCACCATCTGGCCCCTAGCTTTGCTTTAGCTAAGCATGCTCAAAGAAACAAATTGTCTTCAATGAAGCATAAAATCATGGTCAGAGTGATTTTCACTAAAATGATGGTCAAGGATTGATTTCGATTCCGAGTCCATCATCTTTTTAATTGATTGACTTCACCTGATTCTGATTCCATCCATATGCCATGTAATCGAATCTTATTCCCATTCCAGAACTAACGGAACCGATTCCGTAGTCGGATTCGATTCTCCTGGAATCAAGCACAAGCTTAGACAGGGCACTACATTTTAGTTGTTATCACCAAGCACATGAATTCTGATGAAGGTAATGATTACGATCAATCAAATCGCACGTGTGTGACACGATGTGTGCGCAGCCTACGGCGAGGTATAGATTTATTCAATCAAGCTCAAATTTATCCTGCATGCAGCACGAGACCAACCATATTCCAAATTTCGCGTCGATGACGCACGCTATTAAGGCCATATTCTAAATATAATACCGGCGAAGAGAAATCGTCCGCCAAGGTGCTCATTAAGATTCAACGCAAAGCTCGGTGATAAGTAAACTCAGACGCGCTTAATCCGCGATATTGATCTCCGAGGCACGGCGCTGGCAGCCGGCAAACGAGCGTAATATGCCGCTGGCATGGCGGCGTGTTTGCTCAGAGTCCATAAGTCCACTGCGAACCTCGTTAGCGGCACAACTCCGCTACTCGGAAGAGGCCCGGCAAGATTTCCGTCGTTCAGGCTTACGGAAGTCGCTCGGCTGCGACACTCATGGAATGTTGGCGTAGCGAATTAGTATGTGTACCGTCGGGAAAATGGGCCAGTTGGAGGACGTAAGGCAAACTTCGTTTATAATCCGAAGCCTGCATCTATGAAAGCTTCGGTTCGGGAGTTCCCTTGTTAATAAATGCTTCATTAACATATATACTCAATCACATCACACATACACTTAACCCAGAGAGGTTCAAAACATGACGTAACACTCAGCTCCTTGGTAAGACTTACCAGAGCTGACGGATTCCGTGTCAGGTTGACGAGTGATGCACTCTTCTGCAGGGCAGAGGTGTCCTCCGGGAGACGAAGGGTCGCCACCTTGCCGTCGCCGCCCTCGTGAAGGTCTGCTCGCAGATCCTCGTGACTGCGCGCGACCGTCTTGGCACGTGGGATTTTAGTCGGCTTCCGGCTTTGTCTGGCGTTGGCCGTCTGTTTTCTGGATTCTGACCGAGACGGGCCGTGCTGAGCCGCCTTAGACGAGGCGCGAGACTCCTTGCCAGCACCGCTCTCCTTCGACTTGGGGTGAGTTCTCTCACCTTTCCGCGTGGCCTGTTCTTTGTTGCGATTTTCATCCAGCGTATGTGCGTGCGCTGGTTCCGGCTCTGGCTTGGTCTTTACCACGCGATGATCAGCAACGTGTTCTGGCTCGTCAGGCTCTTCGTCGAGTTCTGTCAGCAGAGGCGGCACCTCCACCCGCCTTTGGTAGGAGTTGACTTCATCCTCCAGCTGTGACTCCTCGTGGTAATTATCTATGATGACGTGCTCCAGAGACATGGAGCGCGACACGCTGTCCTCGGGTCCACCCGCCAGTGACCTCTGCTCAGCCGCTCGCAGCACTTCCATGTTGCCCGACATTGGCTGCTCCGGCACCGGGTTCGGCCCATACACAACTTCAGGGTCCTCAGTCAGACCAGGAGTCGACCGGCTGGCGGCAGGTTCAGACTGTGACACCCTGTCTTCGGGCTCCAAAGGCACCTCGTGCGCCTGCACGGAAGATGTGTTGTGGTTCTGTTCCAAAGGTACCCTTTGCTCCTCTTTCAATGAGGTTATTTCCTGCTTTGAAGATGTTCCGTCTTCCTTTCTTGGAGATGTTCTGTGATCCTCTTCAGACGATGTTCTGTGACTTTGCTTTGACGATGTTCTATGATCTTCTTTCGATGAAGCCCTATGGCTCTGTTTTGAAGATGT
Organism: Semibalanus balanoides; assembly: GCA_014673585.1. Lineage (NCBI taxonomy): Eukaryota > Metazoa > Arthropoda > Thecostraca > Balanomorpha > Balanidae > Semibalanus > Semibalanus balanoides. Next base: position 109,140 of record VOPJ01008793.1, on the reverse strand, counting down.
TCTTGATGCCGGCTTTGAAGAGGACCTGTGCTCCTGTTTTGAAGAAACCCTGCTTCCTTGTTTTGAAGGTGCTTTATGCGCCGGCTGCTGTTCTGGCTCCTTGTGCTCCAAATCCTTCAGCTCCGGCTTTTGGTGTTCTGATTCAGTGTGCTCCGGCTCCTTGTGTCCGGGCTCCCCGTGCTCCAGCTCCCCGTATTCGGGCTCCCCGTGCTCCGGCTCCCGACGTTCCGACTCACTGTGGTCAGGTTCTTTGTACTCGGGGTGTCCGTACTCTGACTGCCTGTTGTCTGAATCCCTCAGATCAGCCGGCTCCTCTCCGGACAGACTGTGGTTGCCGGAGTCGCGCGGCGAGCTCTCTCCTCCGTCTGCGTCTCCATGCACCGTACAGATCCGCTCACTGTCCAGCTCCACCTCCTCCGCCGCCGAGTCCGGCCTCTCTCTGATGGCTGACAGCTCACGCTGCGACTCACCCCTGGCCGGCGATAGCGTCTTTTCCTGCTGCTTCTGTGGTGGCTTCTGCGGCGGATCCCTGGCCGACGGCGGCTTCTGTGATCGCGGCTTGGTGTCGGTGTGCTTTTGACGCTCGGCCGTGTGGCTCCGCACCCCACCGCTGACTGAGTTACTACTCTCCGCACTGGCAGCGCGGCCACTGCGGCTACTACGGCCGCCGGGCCCGCTGACGCCGGTCATGTCGGGTCAGAGGTGCGCCGACAACAGCCAATCACAGCGCGCGTCTCCGGCGCGGAGGGACAGGCCCACCCGGACCACCTGCGCTCGCCGGGAAGTTTGATCAATCGAGGTCGAGGTGAATGTCGCCGATGATGAGCGCCTGAGCGATGGGAAGGAGTCGGCGTGCCGCGCGTCAGTCACGTGATGCGCCGCGGCGCCGCTCCGCCGCGTGATGGCCGTCTCAGTCGTGTCCACCGGAGTCCCTCAAGTCGGCGGCGGTCGGTCTGCTGTCGGCCGTGGTCGGTCTGCTGTCGCCGTGGTCGGTCTGCTGTCGGTGGCGGTCGGTCTGCTGTCGCCGCGGTGTCGTCACCGACTGTCGCCGCGCCGTCGTCACCGACTGCCGCCGCGCTGACCGGCCGGCTTACCGCCACCTATGTGACACGAAACACGCGACACGCGACAGACGTCCGCCGACACCGCCGCCGGGGCCGCACGGAGTTTTTCAGGTCACGCCGCGCCGCCACCGCCGCAGGTCGGGTCAGACAGGGGACTCGCGTGTCGCCAGCCGACCGCCTGCCCGCCAGCCCGCGCCGTCCGCTCCCGAATGCCCCGGCATGCAAAGGTAATGACGAGCGGCTCCTATAAACATGGCGTTGCTATAGGCTCGCTCGATGAGGAGCTGGCCGGCAGCCCGGCCGGCCCGGGCTGTCGGTGGTCACGTGACCGCCCGCGGCACCGCGGGAACGCCCACGGCTGGTGTCACTTGACTGGGCGGCCGGGCCAGGGAACAGGTGGTACTGGGGAGCTGGTGGCATTACCATATGACCTCAGGTGCTATCACAGTAAGCTATATCAAACTATATGCTCTAATCCAGCTCTGGTTACTTATTGGAATATTAGGACGCGATGAATACTTGAGTCATTTTGCACCACTAACAGGCCATTGCCAGTTAGTGGTGGACAGCATTAGCACGGAGTGATCGTTAACAACCGCGGGTACGACACGGAGTTCAAAGTTGAATAGGGCATACATAGAAAGCGGCTTTAACTCGGACCTACTAGAGCACGATGTTCCATAAATGAAAATATGCACATTAAGTTCTGAATGGTGATGGAATATAGCTTAAACGTATCTCAGATTCGTCCAAGAAAGTCATTTCACGTTCCACGTATTCACATATCAGTCATAATTATTACGTCGGTCATTGTTTAACTTTGTTAATATTTGCTAGACTATATGAGGCAAATGTTTGGAAATTAAAAGGCGAGGAAAAATGTCACACGCAGTACTAACGTGTCGATAAAGTAAGAAAAACTCACGTGAGCTTGGTGTGTGCTACACAAGTATACAGCTGGCTTTCATGTGGTCCACTCAAGAGCTATGCCACCTTCCCAAAATGGGGGAGGCAGAGGCATTCTGAAAACGATTCTTTCCATGTAACGCCCATAGGCGTAATGCTTTAAGTCCCAAAAATTAGGGGACACGTCCCCCCCCCCCTGTGGCAGAGCCACTGTGTCCACTGTTGGTTCATCGTTACATAATTAATCATTTCTTCGCTCAAAGGCTCTTCAAAGCACCAGTGGCTCTTCAAAGTAAGGAACAATGGGACATGTTTTGCTTAATAACCATGAGCCTCGGAAGCGGGGGTGCGGGAACGGGGGGACCCCAACATTTTCAGATTTAAACATTACGCCTAGCATGAGCGTTGCATAAAAAGAATCTACTTCAGAATTCCTCCCCACCCCCACCTCCCTTTCAACTTTCGGAAGTTGGTGGTGTCCTTGCGAATAATTACTACAATTTCGAATAATTACCAAAGACGTGCTGAAACACATTATCCAGTAAAACGACACATCGTTCTATATATGTGAGGTCCTGTGAGGACGTGGCGCACTCTTTGCTCTATGTTCTGCACGAACTGCTTGCTGTAAGTGCCTCACAGCCCTATTCTGAAAACGGGGCATTGGTTGCATGCCGACTGCCACTGGGCATGCCTAGATGACAGGGCGAGTTCAACGATATAGCTGCGCCTTGGGAGCACGTGGTGGGTAGCGAGCCGATGCGAGTATTAGGGCACGACGAATACTTAGGTCATTTCGGTGGGTGGGCTTTAAGACAGCTAATATGAGTTAAAAATGCAGGAGCAAAATATGATTCACCGGAATTTGGGCTCCGTGAAATAGCCATGCTGCCCAACCCTCGAAATAGAAATAGAAACAAAGATCGAAGCAGAAAAGACTGACGGAATATAAAAAGCTTACAACGACTCTAAACAAGCCGAGGGAATACACTTTCCAGCTTAAAGCACACGCTATATTCTTTAACCCAGCTCCAAACGTATCCAGGAGAGAAAGTTGAGTAATAACTTACCCCTTTAGCAGGGGATCTACCTCGAGAGCCACGGAGAGAGCTCACGTTATTCTGGGTTCGCTCGTATAAACGTCCACGAGGCGGAGGCCTAGAGCTGCGACTAGCCCGGGGGAAGGCTTGGTTGCTGTTCAGAGCCGGACTCCAGCAGCTAACTAAGCGCCGACCGCTCAATGTCACTCTGATCATAATCTCTTCCTTAGTTGCGGGGCATCTGTGGGTCGTTCTAACCAGGCGCGGACTTTACATATAACTAGGTAGGTATTTCCGAGAGTTCCGTCATGAAAGACTTAAAACGCCCCATGGCGTCCGCGTCGGTATGTTCATAATTGCCGGCCATGCATCGTATATCAAACAACGTAAGGAAAACGAGGTCAAACAAACGTGACCCAAATCACCTGAGTCGTATAAGGCGTGACTTACGGTTTCCGCCTAATGAGAGAGCTAGTGTACCATCAACACCATGGAACTACGAAGCTTTTCTGTCATAAAACAATTTAGTAGACGTTGACCGCCAAACTTCTCAAGCGAAATGTAAAATGCATAGGCGTACTTGTTGTCCGTTTCTGAACTTTGGGAGTGCTTTGCTTTAGTGCATGTTAACAAGCACGTGACACGTCTTCGATTCGAAACGAAAACTTCTTGAGATTTTTATTGATAGATTGCACGCGACTTTTTCCGGAAATAAAACATCGAAAGTCACCGACTCATGCCGTTCATAAGCAATGCAAACTGAAATATACCATCATGCATCAACAAACTTATCGTTAACGAGATACCTATCAACTTCTAGGAGTGGTAACAATTTTATTTTGTCTTGTCGTATCACTCAGCTGCCTTCTGAGTTCTGACACTGAGCATGTCATGGGAAATGCCTGCGTGTCGCTAACGATAGGCAGTTATGTCAATAGTAACCAACTTCCAACACTGTTGGAAATGTGTTGAGCTCCGTAGGAATATACCACAGACTCGGGAATCATTTTACTGAGAGCCTCCTATGTTAAAGAGATAGTGCCACCTCCCGAAAATTTCGAAAAAGCAGCTTAAATGAATGGTGGGAATTAATTATCATATATGCCCTTGCTCAAACTTGCTCTAAAGCAACGTATCGGCAAAGCATTTATTTATTTATTTCCTACTCCAAAATGTTGATCCCAGCTGTGCTCAGTACCTACTAAATTCAAGATGGCTGCTCTCATCATGTTTTGGCGCAACTGTTACGTGTCTAAGAAGCAAACCCAAAGCCGAAGCGTACGAATTCGCCGAAACTTGACCTTAAAAAGTCTACTTGTGTTGTAAGGTAACGTCACTTAACTTTTACGCCCAAAGTGGAGCCAGAGCCATCCTGCTGTTTTGTTAATGAAAAAAACAGCAGATTAAACTGAGTTCCAGACGTTTTTTGAGAAAAATTTAAAACGAAATTGAAGACAGGGTGAAACTGAAAACACACTAGAATAATGATACATTGTTGGCAACAACGACAATGCCACAAGCTATAAAACAAGTTATTTTGTGCAACATCGTGTTTTTCACCTGTCTTTGTCAAGTTTGGCAAATTTTGTTTGTGTTTACGAGAACAAAATAAAGGACATCAAAACTGAATATACATGCAGAAAACGCATTCACATGTTGTATTACAGATTTGTGGATTTTTTAATTTGAACCAATTTTCAAATTTTTATATTACAATTAAAAAAAAATGAAAAAAGAAACATTTAGGATTGTGTAGTAGGAAAAAATAAACATTAAGACCAATTGTTGATACTTTTTTACACCCAAGTTATGCCAAAAGGGCTGAAAAAGAGTACTTTTACCACCCCTTCGGTTGGAATTTCACCCTCGAGAATAAAAATCTCTTTCAGGATTATAAGTTCGGGTCAGATGCATGTACCCCTGAAAGTTGGGAGCTGCTGGTTGTTAACCATTGAATAGTGGAGCGTCATAACATTTTCGTCTTGGACTCACAGACACATTTTTTTATACTTTTATTGGACAAAATAATTGTATTTTTGACAATTTTGACCAGTCCTATTTTTTCAACATGCCCACTAAACCAGCCTGGGGCCCGTCCACTCAACCATGTGAATGGAACTCTGTCAACGTCTGAAAATAGACAGCTGAGCGGCCTACAAACCGACCGAGAGCCCTTTCAAAAGCGTCCAAAGACTCTAAAAGCCATTTCCAAGGGCTTCGTCAAGCCGACTGAGGCCCCTAAAGCCGATAGAGAAACCATCAAGCCGATTTGGCCCTAAGGAGTGAACAGACCCCTCCAGCCGACGGAGGGCCCTTCAGGCAATCAACGGTCCTCCAAGCCACCCTCGGTTAATCTTCAGGAGCGTCATAACCCCCTTATACCAGGCACGTAAGCCAGATTTCTCCCAGGGGGGGGCCTCGAGAGGGCCCATTCCCCGAGTGCGTTGAAAGACCCAGGATTAATTGGTATTGTATTGCATTAGTATTGACACGTAAAACACTCTCCAACATTAAAATGGCTATTCCGAGACCTTGTCGAGTCGATAACATGTAAAAGTGAAGGACATTGGTTTAAAAAGGGCCACTCAAACGCAGCATTCACCACAAGCAATAACATAAAAGCACACAGGCAAAACATAAAAGCCACACATCCATTACACACTACACATTCATCCAGTCCCAGCTCACTATCAGCAAATGATTCGCACAGTTCAGCTTAAAAGACGCGAAAGCGACGAGTTTTCGGAGTTCCAGAGTAAAGTATTGTACAAGTTGCGCCGATACTTATAGGAGGCGCCGCCTACCCGCCGCCGTCCCACGCGCGGGGAGAGCTAGATCAGTGTCCTTGACGAAGTAGAACGGGAGCAAGAAGAAAGTTGCCCTGAATATGAGAGGCAAGAGCTTGGCGGTTTCGCGGTAACTCGCTATTTGTGAAGCAAGTAATAGAGTGCTGTTGTAGAGCTGACGGGCGTAGGCCAGCCAGCCTCACGCACGTCCGATAAAAAGGGTCTTGCTCCTTCCGCACTAGTAAGGGCCTATTTTGTGCATATCAATGGCGCCCTTCTGACCCGCCCAGGGCTCTTTAGTTATGCTGGTTAGGGAACCCATCTACCTGCCAGGGGGCCCTTTTGAACTTCTCAGGGCCCTCTGGTCTAAGCTAGGGCCTTTCCAGCCTGCTCAGGGGCCCTTTCAACCTGGTAAGAAACTGCGCTGGCTGCTTTTTTGCCCTACCGACATGCTCAGGGTCCCCTCCGACCCACTCAGGGGCCACTCCGACCTGCCCAGGGGCCCCTCCGACCTGCCCAGGGGCCCCTCCAACCTGCCAAGGGGCCCCTACAGCCATCCCAACAGGGGCCCTCTGTGCTGGTTAGGGGCCAATTTGACGTGTTCAGGGGGCCCTCTGAGCCGCTTAGGGGCCCTTTCAACCTCACAGGGGCCCTCTTGACCTGCCCAGGGGCCCCTCCCACCTGCCCAGGAGGCCCTCCGACCTTCCCAGGGGCCCCTACGACCTTCCCAGGGGCCCTCTGTCCTGGCTAGGGGCCATTCGACGTGTTCAGGGGGTCCCTTTGACCCGCTTAGGGGCTCTTTCGGCTTGTCCAGGGGCCCCTCTGACATGCACAGGACTCTTGTGAACGTCCAAGGGCCCTTTGGTCTTTCAGAGAGGGCCCTGGTGGCTAAAAAAAAACTCTGAAGTCCTTTAAACTCTTTACAGACCACGCTTCGAGTGGTCTTCGACCCATGATACCGCGATTCGCGCGGTCTCGTCGGCCTTTTTCGGCGCGCCGCGCTGCGCGCGCCGAAAAGGACCCACTGGGCTTCCAGGGGGTGGGCCGGTGGCCGCCTCCACCATCCCTCCGCTTGGCTACGTGCCAGGGCACGGCCATGGATGAAGTATACCTGGATAGGATACTCCCCTCCAACGCCATTGGTGGCGGTGACCATACGGCCACCGGGCGGCGAAATCGACAGCAAGGGCGCTGGCGCCTGATTACCACACGGGGTATAGGTAGTACGGGCTATCAAATACCGTTTTCAGGAATAATTCGCGTAGTTTTCAACCGATTGCGATGAAACTTTCAGTACCTCACTTTTGAACAATTTGACACATAACCTGAAAATTTTGAAATTATAATTCCTATAACCCGTGACCTTTGACCTGTTTCTCAAGGTAATGTCAGGCGCAAATGACGCCCCGTAGTATTAATCCCTGTAACTTGTGCAGTTTCGAGGTCGTTTGTTGTTCAGACGCCACATGCAACAAAGGTGTTTCCAAGGGTAAAACAGTTGTGGTTTCCACTGAAGATTGTGACTTCGATTGAAACTTTTCTTGAGGTCAACCGTGCGTCGCTGATTTCGATGACCTCAAGAGACTTTTTGCTTACTGTCAGGTTTTTATAATAATAAAAAAATATGACGCTGATTTCAAACATGGGATTCATTTTACATAACTATATGTTCCGCTGGGGTCGGTGCTTCCACAGGTCAACATGACCCCACCTATGTTAACCCTCGCCCTGGTGGGGGAGTCATTTTGACCTCCCCCCTTGAGGTTTTTACGGAATAGCAGGAAAACAGCAGTGCGATGCGCCACCGAATTTTGTACAGCTGTTTGAACATGAATTGCTCACACTTTGACAAAAAATTTGACTTCAGGTCATCTGAGGTCAGGTCACCAGGTCGCTTTAAAGAGAGGTGTTCACCTTTAACATGGGGTTTTGAACTGAGATAGCAGTTTTGTAGAGCAGATCGAAAAATTAGTTTATGGCTGAAGAATAAACTCGCAACGTAAAGTAGTTTCGACACAGGCATTGGTCTGCATTTTCTTTCGCGGCGCCCGACCAACAGCTTCGGTAGTTCGCGGCCAGACGGGCTCCGAGGTAAAACACTCTTCTGACACGTAGTACCTTGAACACGACGGCCTCGTTAAATATCCGCTCAGTCGCCCGACTATGGGCCGAATCCCGATCTAGCCGCCATAACTGATTATTGCACCTCATATGACCTTTTGTCAGCCTCCGGTTCATTAGTATGGAAACTTTGAGCAAGTTTTATGAATTTGGAAGCCATTTCGTACGAATTCCAATCGATTTAACTCATCTTTTGGTCACCAGATGGCTCTTAAATCCGGCGGGCGTAGGCCGGCCACGTATTTCGGTTTGCCACATATTCTGATTGCCAACGACTAGTACTTAGGGAGGCACAACTCACAAGTCAGTCAAAAATATAGATATTGCTTTGAAATTCGGTTTAGGTATTGTCCATACTTGTTTCTCCAAATACATTCGTGTTTTTCATGTATTTTTTTTGTTTAACCCTTCGCCGTACGGGGGTTCTAAAGCGACCTTCCACCTGACGGTTTTCTTACATAACTCGAACTATGCATCAAGTAGTTTAATCTTTGCTTAAATTTGCAGTAGCAAGTGAAAACAATTATACATATTCTGTCAGATTGCATTAAATGCGTTGAGAAGTTTGAAAAGATAATGCACGTTTTAGGACGTCATGTTGGCTGGCTAAGACGATAAGTGTTGGAAAATCGGTGAAATAGATTTCGTACCAACTGCAAAACCTAAAACGACGCAAGATAGAAAGACTGCATTGGTGATCCGGATTTTCACAATTTATTTTTTTTGACCCCCCAAATAAATAAAATTATATTTTTTATGAAAATCACTACAAAATCAAAATTATACAAAATACTTAAAAAAACGAAATACATGTTTAAAGCAATGGTATGAAAAATACCTAAACTAAATTTTCAGAGCAAATCATTTATTTTTGACTGAGTGATGGCTCCCTAAGTGTAAGAAATCTCATAACGTCCTTTTGTGAAAATCATCTTTTCATGAAAATTTTTGACCAGATACGAAACATATATAATTTTTAGTATTTCTGGTGCCCACAACTTGACTTAGAATATGACTTTAATCACATTTATCAATTTATAATTGCGATGAATTCCTCACAGAGCAAAATCGGCTATTCTGGGAAGTGGTCGAAGTTGAGGTCATTCACTTGACCTGGAAGGGCAACCGTTAGCCCTAAACCTAAACATGCATACCGTTAGAATTCCTCACATTACAGGCAACAGCTGGTTCTTGCCGTGTGCTCATGTTGCTTGGTTTGGAGTACAGGCACAGGGTCCCACCATTCCCCACTTCTCGCAGGCACGGCCGCGGCGCCGCGCGCGGCGGGCGGCAGAAAATAATACAATCACCCCGCTTGATGCGGGGCAAGTGGCAGGGAGTTTTGACTTTCCTCAGCAAGCCAAACCATTGAGGGTCACTACCATGCTCGTACTTACGTGTTATCGTGTGTTATTCATTAGATCGACTCTATAGAAAAACTGCAATCAAGTTTTTGCTGACATTTTTGTTGTGTCAACACAAAATGTCATTTAAAGCAGGAAACCCCCTACTTTTGGTTTTAAATTTGATTTCACAGTGTAGCCAAGGTTCCATTTTAACTTAAAAACATGCACATTTTTAATATTTTGTTGCTATCTCATTCGTCATTACATCGTAAACATACGTCCCAACGTCGTTTTCGAGAGCCGCGAGCTCACTTGCTGTATGCTTTCGTACAAAGTTCCGTGTTTCGGTGCCGTTATACCTTCATGTGTGATGGCACTAAAAACTATTATCATATTCTTAAGGTCCTGGTCAAATTTCTGAACATTTTCAAGTAGTTTCATATCGAAATGGAAAGAAAATTCACTCCGACGATCTATGGCGGCTTAGATCGGGCTTGTGGACATAGTGACTGCGCGGCCAACCCCTTGTCAGAGACTGTACTAGGCGTCTGGTGTGAGCCAGAACGACCACCTTGCTATCCGTACGATTTTCGTGAAATACAAAGTGAACTTACTTCTTTCTCCACCAGTATATCATCACTTGTCCCAAACCAAGTCATATTCGTAGTTTGTCAACTCAAGATGCACCGGTATGGTGGAATTCAAGACAACTTTCAAGGTGAACTATTCCCTTTAAGCGAGCTTGTCTTCCAAAATGTTTAAGATCGTGCCAAAGCCACAGTGTTTGTCCGAAAAATTTGAAACTTGCAGGATTTCATAAGAGCATAAGTACCTACAACTTGTGTTTCTCATATTTTTGCATCGGTGACCTAAGGTCAGGTCAATTTTCTGACCTCCCCATTATTTAAGTGAATGGGAAAATAAATAAATGCTTCCTATTCAGAAAATATGCGTTGGATTAGGCTAATTCTTTCAGAATCATGATACTTTAGCTCATTCTGGATGATTAAGGTGCAATTTTTGCTTATTGATCTCTACAAGGTATCTGAGGTCATCTGAGGTCATCAGCATTGATTTGCTATTAACCCTTGATATACAAGAGATAGAGACGAGCAGTTGAAACCAATGTGTTTGTCTCGTTTGGTCGCATCGCCTCATATGCAACATGACCTACCCAGGTCACCAAATGACCTTGATCTTAGGTCAAATTTTGAAATTGACCTCACAAGGTCACCAAGAATATGTTTCAAAGCGCCTCGGCGAGTCAAGCACGATAGTGTTAAAGTATTTGCTCTATCACGTTCAGATAACAAGTTATTCAGGGAAAAAAATACAAAAAAATGCATTTTTGACCTTCGATGACCTCTGGAGCCTAAACTACAGATCTGAGCTCAATTTTGAGGGCATATAGTGCGATTGCCAAATTTTAATAGCTTTCAATTGTTTTTTCTCCGTTTGTTCCTAACATATCATAGTTCACGAGAATATACGGGGTTGTTCGAAGCAAAGCTAAAAAAAACTGTGAAATTTGACCTTTGATAGACCTTCTTGGTGGACCCGATCTTGACCTAGCAAAAATGGTCTGCGAAACTTCGTATGTACACGTTTGAAAAGCTTTCGAACGTCTTTTTCCGGCGTCTTTCTATCCTTTTTTCGTTTCGAGTAAGAGCATTTGACCCCCCCCCCCCCACCATGGCGAAGTTGTCTCGGAGGCCCATCAGGGTGCCCCCCCCCCCTCTCGGAGGCCCACCATGACTCACAACAAATAATATTTAGCTAATAGCAAATCCATGCTCACAAACAATGACTGAATCCCTGTCCTCTGCCCCCGGTCACGGTGGTGCAGGTCAAGGTGTCATAGACCAGCCGGTTTTGTAAGACTTGCTCAAGGAAATAAATAATAACCATGGTCTCAAATGATTACTCACCCCTTAGTGCTGCATATATCATCACTGGTTTCAGCAAAATCCACCACAATTTGCCCATAAACACGAATATCTTCACCGATCACACAGGCCCGCCACCGTCCACAACGCTAACGCGGCAATGACGCCTTTGCTGTCGTTAAATAGGGTGGTCAAGCAATCAGCTGTGTATCCTATCCAGTATTACGTCATCCATGGCACGGCCGTAACCAGTTCTGGTCCCAGCCCTTGGACCAGAATTCTGCAACTCTAGTTCTTATACCAGCCCACAGATGTCTCTCAAGGCAGACGCCTGATACATGCTGTGCCGCATGGCTCTGCAGTTTCTAGTTCCGCCCATAGATGTCTCTCAAAGCGGGCGCCTGGTGTATGCTGTGCCGCATGACTCTGCAGTTTCTAATTCCGCTCATAGATGTCTCTCAAAGCGAGCGCCTGGGGAATGCTGTGCCGCACGGGTCTGTAGTTTCTAGTTCCGCCCATAGATGTCTCTCAAAGCAGGCGCCTGGGGTATGCTGTGCCGCATGACTCTGCAGTTTCTTATTCCTCTCATAGACTTCTCCCAAAGGGGGCGCCTGGGGCATGCTGTGCCGCATGACTGCAGTTTATAGTTCCGTCCACAGCTGTCTCAAAGCAGGGGCCTGATGCATGCTGTGCCGCACAGCTTACCAGTCTCCCAAAGACGCCTGCAGATTTCAGTACCTACAAGCGTACGTGCTGCCTCGCACTCCCATATTTTTTCAGCACTTAGCACTTACGCCCGAATCTGAATGTTGAGAGAATAATTTGTCGATCCAAATCAAAGGAATTTGAGCGGTCTGATACGAGCCGATGCGTTCCGCACGCTTTCCACCTTACATCTCCAAAGGCGTATTTCGAACGTTAATTACTTGATTACATGTGTAACTGAGGAGTGTGGCTGACCTTATCGGTCCAATCAAGAGTTCTGGGATAACTTAATGTCTCAATAACCGGCAATTTAAGTGTTCTTCAAATATATTGAAAATTATTTTCAAACTTGTTGAACTAAATCATGCTTTCGCATTATGAGATTGAGAACTAGGGAATACACTTATAATTATTGTTGTTCTTCAAACACCCATGTATGCCCAATGGCTAAGCCATTGGTCGTGGATTAGAACTTCAACAGCAATTTCCCAAACTGCAGTGTTAGGTTCAAAGCTCTGATCTCCTTATGAAATAATAATTCTTAGACCTTTGCACCTTCTTCTTCATCTCAGTCTTCAGACCAGGTTACGTACTTCCTCAGATCAAATAAGGGCTTTGTCAGTCCGGTTGAGGGCTCTCAGAATGACAGACTCTTTTAGACACGAAGTCCAATCTTCACATCTGGCTGGCATGGATTCAAATTTCGATCCCAGACAGGTTGAGCTTTGGATGGGACCAGATGGGACTATCCTGGATCAATCCATGTAATGCCTTGCTTGCAGGTCGAGGCTGGATGATGACAATTATGTCTTAGGGACACGGTGTCAATCAACGTCACCACCGGCGATCAAACTGCGTGGTGATGTCTGTAGCCCCCCTCCCCCTCCCCCGGCGGCGGCGGCGGGACGCGTTGTTTCCGGGACGGCTGTGTGCGTGCAGGAAGGCATCCGTCGTGCTGTGCGTGGCTGGACACATTGACACAGGGCACAGGTAGCGGTGACAGTGACACATTGACAGTGACCCCGATATCGCTCGTAATGGGTCCAGCTGGACGACACTGGCCGGACTGAGACCAAGACAAGTCTGCAGTGTGGAAACACCGCCGCAGCTGTCCCGCGTGCCCGCCGGACCATTGTCTAGATTTCGATAGATAAAGTGAGAAGATATAACGAGAACGTTCTGTTCAAAACAACCTACATTGTCCAAATTTTAATTACGGTGATCGCTCCTCAATTTGACCTCAACATTGGCCATACTAAAAAGTGATGCGGGTGATGTCTGATGGTCGATAAGTCCATCAAAAAAGCCCAGGTTCGGGTGACGGGTCACCTCTGATCGAGCTGAAATTTGCACATAATATCCGCCAGGGGCCAGTATAGTCCGCACCTAGCAGCATTCAGTGTCACTCCCAGCGGTTCGACCTCCAGAGGTCAAGAAAGGTTAAGAGGTCAAATTTTGCACACCACATTGTGGCCTACCCAAAAGAGCTATTGCTATTTGCTGCTGGGATGAATCCAACGCTAAAATACTCGCACACACTCGATCTTACTTTTCCCACATCCACCCGACCTATCCAGGTCAACATTTGACCTTAAGTTATTTCGGGGCTCAAGCGCCGGTACCATTGCACAGCGCATAACTGGTATACGTGAACAATTTTACAAATTAAAAAGCATGTCAAGTCAAACTGTGACCCAGGTGATGCACAAACTATTCTGCACTACACACTATTCTGTGCAAATTTCAGTCAATTGGAGATGATCCGTACCTCTGGACCTCGGCATAGGCGGACATATACGACGTCCAGCCGACGTCCAGCCGACGTCCAGCCGACGTCGGGCCGACGTCCAGTCGATGTCGGCGTTTACTGGGAAACTTCACCCCTGGTGCTAATGCTGCAATGCCGCGAATCTGGGGGGGGGGCGGACTCCGGCCAGAGCGATCCGGGTGCCCCCCCCCCTCCCCAGGGGCGAGTTCTTACTTCTATTTGGCTGCTATCCAATATGCAAATGCAATTTTTAGCATACCTCTCGGGAATGGGAAGGTTACGGGAATGTTGTAAATGCTATCTGGACTTCATTGCCGTTTCCGTTTGTATTCAAATACAATAATGGTGGGCAGTGAACGTGCAGCGAATGGCAGACATCACCGTCAAACTCCAGGTCGCGTATCTCCAACTTCTGAAGCGCACTGTGTAATAAATGAGAATCTCGCGCGTCTCCATGACGACTTTCAGTAAACTAAACTTCTCTTCAGGTTCAGACTATCACACCAGCTCTCTTCCACAGTTTACTTCATCAGCAACACATTCGAGAGAAAACAAAAAACGTTATTGATCTAGATGTCTTTAATTGAATGATGGTTATTTACAAAATAAATTCATACAAACACGTTGACCAAATCCCGGTGCAGTTTCACAATAGCAATCACAATGGCTGACGGTATTGGCACAATAACGCCCACGTCCTGCGTAACCCTCCCCTGACCCCTGACCCCTGCCCTGCCCCAGGCAGCAGATCGTATCGCACCGAATGAACCTGCAAATTTCAGCTGGGAAGCACTGGAAACACGTGGGATCGAACACGTCTAGCTAATATATCTTAGTTCTAACATAAATGCCTAGGCTGCACAAAAGTATGAACTAAGGGTATATAAATTATAGCTGGAACTCCACGTGGACAGTGTACTTGTACAAATATGCGTCATACGACAGTAGCATTGATTTAGTTTACATAATATTGGCACAATTAAAGCTGCTGTTCTGCTTTATACGAAATTATAATACAAGTCAGCATTCGCGGGCGTCATATTACCATCTTTGAGGAGGATGACAATACTAGTGCACTCTAATGTGGTGCCCATTAAACAACCCATGAGTCAAAATCGACTCCCGCTCGTACATTTCTCCTCACATATGCTATCGACCAACGCACACAGAAGCAACATCACAAGAGTCACACAGTGAGCAGCCAAGTCGAATAATGCTTTTCAATACACGTCCACAAAGCAGGCCGAATCTGAGCCAGGGCAGCGCCTCCGCCTGAGACGACGCCCGGTCACGTGAGCTCGAGTCCCGCCTGCCCGCCTGCTGTTCCGGGGGTACAGCGGGATCCCCGGGACCCGGAGAGAAGCGGGGTGAGCACAGATGACCCGGGAGTGACCCCAGACGCCGAGCGGTGAGACAGCCGACGCGTCGTGGACGGCACAGTGAGCGGAGCGCCCTACCAGACGCGGCAGCGGTGCGGCCGGCCGCGGACACCGACCTCGGTACAGAAGGCTCGTCCGGGCCACGCGAGACTCGACTGACACGAGTCTCACCAAGAAATACACAAACACACGGTGACGAACAAGTCTCACAGAACAGCAGCGAGTTTACCGGCCGGTCATACCGACCCGCGCCGCCACCGTCAGCCGCTTCAGCGACTTCTCAATGTTCAGCCGGTGGTTCATGCGCTTCACCCCGAGCTCGGCCAGCGCCGGGCCGTCCAGCTGCAGCAGCGTCGCGCCGTCCACAGCCGCCTCCGCGAAGCGCGCCTTGTACTCGGACATGAACAGGCTCTCGAGCCAGTCCGTCGTGTCCTCCACACTCCACTGCACCACAGGCACCGTGCGGAACCGATTTTTCACGTGCGCACCGCCGCCAGCAGCGGGGCCAGGCAGGTGGGAGGCGCCGCCGGACGCCGGACGGGGCCGGGTCACGGACGGGATCTTGCTGGGGCTGCCGATGGACGGTCTTCGCGCGCCGCCTGGCCGCGGGATGCCGGAGGAGCCGCGCGGAGACAACACAGAGGCAGGAGATGGGATGCCGGTGGGGAAGACCAGCGCCGTGGGAGACGCCGGAGACGAGGCGCCAGGCGAGGCCGGAGACCGGCTGCGCAGGCCCAGCGTCTTGGGCTTGACGAGCCGCGACTGGTGCTCGGCGGCCGGCTTGGGCGGCGGCCGTGGCGCCGGCGCCTTCCCGGCGTCCGGGTCGCTAAACTCCGGTGGCGGCGCCAGCAGAAGGCCGCCGCCGTCGAACCCTGGCGGGGGCGGCACTACCGGTACCGCCGCCGCTGGCGCCGCCGCCGCGCCGGCGCTCAGCTGGTTGACGTGCTGCTCGATCTCCCGCAGACTGTCCTCGATGCTACGCTCCGACTCGGCCACCTCAGCGGCCGCCTCCTCGGCCTCCGACTCTGGCGACGTTCCGTTGGTGATCACCACCGTGGTGGTGCCGCCGAAGCGCAGCTGGCGTCCGTCACGCGCCGGCCGGCCGCCCGGCACCGTGATCGACACCGGCTTGGCGGCGCCGCTCTTGGCGCTGAGACTGGACGGCGGAGTGGTGGCCGGCGGCGTCCGGCCGCGCGCCGACGACAGGCAAGGGATGCTACTGGACTTCCTCGGTTCTGCCGAGCCGGCGCGGGCGGCCGGCTGCTGCTTCCCCGTCTGTCGAGTGCGCTCCGAGCTGAGGATCCAGGTGCGGTCGCTGGTGTCGTCGGAGCTCTCAGACTCGTCGCTCTCCTCACGACGGCGGGTGTATGAGCCACCCTCGGTCGGGATGAACGTCACGTACTTGGGCTGCGCCTGGTCCTGGTCCGAGCTGACGCCCGACGACGAGTTGTCCGCCTCCTCCGGCTCGCGCGGCGCCAGCTTGGCCGGGCTCGGCGGCTGCTGTTTGGCGCTGCGCAGCTTGGATCGCGCCGAGCGCAGGTCGTCCCCGCTCAGACTGGCGATCGTGTGTGATTTGGTCATGCCCTGCGGCACCGTCTTGGTCGGACTGGGGATGCCGGACGGCAGCTGTTTCTTGCCGACCTGTATCCGTGTCACCTGCTCCACACGACCTCCTGATGCCGGGAGCACCGGCGCATCACCAGCGCCGGCCGGGGCGGGGGCGGCGGGGGCGGACTCTGACGGTGGTGCCGCCTCTCCGGCGGGCCCGCCGCGGACGTCACCCACACTCAGCCTCCGCCGCCGTTCCGCCACCTTCTTGGCCAGCATCGCCTGCAGGTTGGAGCCGCCGGACGGAGGCGGTTGCGCGGCCAGGGCGGCCGGTGGCGGGGCCGGCGGGATGTGTGAACTCCGTGGTGACGGCGGTGGCCTGAGCATAGCCGGCGGCGGCGGCGGGAAGTCCTCGTCGGCCGGCTGAGACGTGGAACGGCGCAGCGGTCGCGCATACACGTCTCCAGGCGGGGTCGCGTTGGTCGGCGTCGTCTCCTCGGAGGGCGGTGAGTCCGGCAGGTCCGGCTGCTCCGCGCCACGCGCCGTCGGCGGCACGCTGCGAGACCGCTGCTGCTGCTGCATCCGGCGGCGGAGCGTCGCCTGGCCGTCGTGAAACGCCAGCGATTTGAGCTCGGTCGGCGACGCGTACAGCTTGGCGTCAGAGGAGGGTCGGAAGGTGGAGGGCACGCGGCGCGCCATGCCATCCCCGATCGGCGGCGGTACGGCATACTCTCCCTCTGCCACCAGCGGCACGGCTGCCGTGCTGTTCGGACTGACTCCGCCTCCACCGGCGGCGACCGCGCGACCCCGCAACTTCAGGTGCCGCATCCGGCGGCCGATGCCCCCGCGGATGCTGCTCTGGTCGCTGGTCTCGCTGCCGGTCTCAGCGCTGCCGCGGCGCGCGCGGGCGTACAGGTGCTCGGTGCTGGACCAGGCGGGCCGGGGGGCGAGCCGGGCGCCGGGACCGTGCTGCAGTGCGTGAAGGTCCTCCTGGGAGTGGCTGCGGCGCCGCTCCATCCAGGAGGTGGCAGACTGCAGGTCCGGCGTGCTGTGGAACGTTTTTCTCAGGCTGCCGGAGTCACCCACGTACACCGAGTCGAGCGCGGCGTCCTTCGACTTCTTGCCCTGCCGAACGGTGACGAAGGTTAGTCGCATTCAAACATCAGCCAACGCGCTTGAAGATGGGTCATTGCATAAGCTCTTAGGCATCAATTCAAACGTTTTCTCACACACCTTGTAATCTTGAGCAGTACACATCAATGTCAAGAATGTACAATATGATATGATAAATGAATTGAAATGAATATTATTTGATCAATCAATTGCGATAGCTTGCGGTTAAATCGTTCTGCCAAAAAAATCAAAATAATAAACATTTCACAAGAGGTGCCTGACCCGTGTTGACTACTGAACGCGCTGTAAGTTGTGACGAGCTACAATCAAGCTCGAGCACCCCACCCAGTAACTGTCCCGTCTCTACCACACCTCAGCCCTCTTCCTCCTCTCACCTTTTTCCGCTTCATCTCCGCCACGGAGGCGTACACTCTGGGTCCGCCCTGGCCGGCGGTGGGCGGGTAGCTCGGCGCCGAGCCCTGCCTGGCGAACATCTCCTCCAGCTCGCGGGAGGTCAGCCTAGAGCTGGTGGGCCGCGTGCGGATCGAGGCCACCTTCACATTGGGCACCTTGTACGTCTCCGAGTCGAACGAGCTGCTGTTGGTGCTGCGCCCCTCAGAGTCGTAGTCGTGGATGGCGCGGTCCAGCGCGTCTGTGGCAGCAGGGAGAGAGAAGAGAGGGTTAGTCGGGTTCGATCACGACACAGGCAGGGTATATAGGGGTGTAGTAAAGTAAACGTAACCTTAACAGTCAGCGGCGATTGTAGGGTACACTGCCCTGCTTTGCCAAACAAAACAATGGTTTCTACCCCACGCAGTTAGACAATAGACATCACAGTATCCAGTACTCAATATCCCACTCAGCCAGACCACACGGATGTGTTACGTTTGACGTCAGTCTGCTGAGCTGAGTCTGAGTCTGAGTCTGAGCCTGAGCCTGAGCCTGAGCCTGAGCCTGAGCCTGAGCCTGAGCCTGAGCCTGAGTCTGAGTCTGAGTCTGCTGCGCCACTGGACGGTCTTTCAGAGCCCGTTTAAAACCAGACGAGGCGCATCATTAAACCGCCATGCGTGTGGCTCAGTCACCTGAGACCACTGGTGTAATCCCAGCTTACGACGGCATCACAGCAGCCGCCCGACACGATGCGGCCACATCATTCCCAGCTCGGGTGGCTCACCGACTGGTGTGCACGCCACTGGTCCAACTCAGCTGTTCGCCGCTGGGTGATAAGTGCAACGATAGCAGCACTAACTATCAGGACAGAGGCATGCCACCGAACTGGCTGTGTCGAGCCGTTTGAAGCCACATGCTGGCGTATGACACCAATAGACAGACCGCAGCGAGACAGGTCACGATCGCGAACGACTCGTAGGTGGCCCATGGGCGACCAGAGAGCGACCCGGGCCAGCCACTCACCGATCTCCGGGTAGTTGTTGAACATGGAGCGGGCGCGGGCTCGGCCCACGCTCAGAGTGGTCCTCGGGTCGCGTTTGGGCGGCAGCGGCGGGATTGGCGGACGGCCGACGGTGGCGCCCGATATCTTGCGCGGCAGAGTGGAGAACTGCCGCCCCCGGTCTCCGGTCAGAGAAGCCAGCTCGGTCGGGTCCGGGAGGGAGACCACCGTCATGGAGACCAGGTCACCGGCCCGCCGGATCTGCTCCACCACTATCTCGTGTGACGCCTGAGATACGTCCACGCCGTTTATCTGCGGAGAAGAGGTCAGGTCAGGTCAGGTCAGGTCAGGTCAGGTTACTGATGCCAGCTAACACGGACAATAAATATGACCCACTCCCAGGAGCGGCCAAGCAAACAATTCACGCCTCAAAACTCTGCTGCTCCACGGCCCGCATTCCATCTGCCAGCCTTCCTACCCGCATCCCCCCCAGCCCCACCCGTCTACCTCCCCCAGTCCCGCCCGTCTACTACGCCCCAGCCCGCGCTCCGTCTACTTCCCCCCCAGCCCCGCTCCCGTCTACCTCCCGCCCCCAAGCCCCGCTCCGTCTACCTCCCCCCAAGCCCCGCTCCGTCTACCTCCCCCAGCCCCGCTTCCGTCTACGCTCCCTCCAGCCCCGCTCCGTCACCTCCCGCCAGCCCCGCTCCGTCTACCTCCCCCCAGCCCCCGCTCCGTCTACGCTCCCCCAGCCCGCTCCGTCTACCTCCCCCCAGCCCACGCTCCGTCTACCCCCAGCCCGCTCCGCTACCTACCCCCAGCCCCGCTCCGTCTACCTCCCTCTGCTCCTCCACTCACCGCCAGTATAAAGTCCCACTTCTTGAGCCCGGCCCGCTCGGCCACGCCGCCCGGATCCACGTCGTCCAGGTACTGCAGGGCCGGGCATCGCTCGGTCGGACGCAGCTCCATCAGCGGCGAGCTGGACTTGGCGCCCCGCAGCACGAAGCCGAAGCCCTTGACGCTGCGATGGAGTACTACCGCGCGCGGCTGCAGCGGCTGCGCCGGCCTCCACTGGCGCGGCGCCGTGCCGTAGGACGTGCTCAGAGACGTACTCAGAGACGTGCTCATGGACGAGCCGAGCCCCGTGCTGCTGTACTGGGACTCATTCGGCGGCGGGGGCGGCGGTCCGGTGGTAGGAGGCGACTTACGAAGCCGCACCTCCTGCACACAGCGGGTAGGGAAGACGCCCTGCTGGTCGTCCAGACAGCCCTCCAGCATGCCGTGGTCGGTGGAGGCGGACACTGGGGAAGGGAGAGAGGGTGGTGTCAGCACGGCAGGGGTACCGTCAGAGTAGACCTGCACAAATCCGGTACGAAAGTTGTTAAGCGACAAGGGATATAACCGGTTTAAAAGGTCGCCGCCGAAACAGCTGATAATGTTCAGATTGGTCATGTTAAATGACAGCAAGATGTGCACAAGGCTAATGCTGTCAACATTAAGTATGCAGTACGAGGTCATTAAATGCAATCCACCACAAACACTTCTCGCTTACAAAATAATGGGGTTTTCATAAGATTCTAAGTCGCGTCCACCGAAACCACATCACCGTGTATCTCTGTTTTCACATTCCGCTCCATCTTACAAGCAGTGGAACAGCTGCAGCGTGAAAATGAGGCCACAAAGCTACAAAGCTTCATCACCTTGGCGTCCCTACAAATACCTCACCAATCATAGCTTTCATCGCACACAAATGAGACAGTTGAGCCCTCAGACAGGCTTACACACTACAGTTTGGGCTCCTGACGTCATTCGCCCGTCTACACCATGTTACCACTGAACTGAGAGTTGAGACCCGGATAAGATCTGCGAGACAGCTGCAGTGCCGGCACCGGTGCCCACCTTCGATGATGTCTCCGTGTGCGATGCTCAGGTGGCCGGGCAGAGTGCTGGTGTAGGGCTCCATGCAGACGACCGTCGTGCCTGCTCCGGGCAGCAGCAGGCTCGCCTCGGCGTTCGTGTCCGGACAGCTCTCCCCGGAGCCGGAGCCGTTACTGGTGCCCACTCCGGAGCTCTCCGACACGACGTCAAACATGTCCTTACCTGCGGACGGGCCACAGGGGTGGGTCAGGTCAGGTCGGCCGAGGTCACAGCACGGTGGAAGGTCATACTCAGAGGAGCAGTGACTGACCGGAGGAACGAGAGAGACGAAAGTCACGAAAATGTGCCTTCGGAATGTAGGTTAATCGAGCCGGAATCACGCCCGCGGGCCAGTCTAGACGTTCCCGCCAGCGCGACAGTACCGGGAATCGTAAAAGTAGGGAGGCACACTTCTTTAATAGGTGCAGAACCAACAGCAGAATGTTTGAGAGCCTTGTGAAGAATGTCGAGCGGACACGAGATCCGGATGTAATAGGGCTGTCAGACGCACGCAAACAATGTCCAGCAGTCTAAGAATAAGTTGACACGGCACTGTCGTTAAAACCAGCTTAGTGAAATCAGCACAGTTGATTTACTCGAATCGCATGAGACTTACAAATGATCACAACGATCTCTTCCACGAGTTGGACGTTCGTCAAATTGAGGAATGCAACAAGGCAACTCAACAACACATGCAAGACACACTTTGAGGGAATGCACCGGGAAATTTGGAATACCTTTAAACTTTCGCACGACAGGAAACCAGGGGTGGTTCTTCTATCGCGCGGAAGCAAAGTGGCATCACTGAATCTAAGTTTAGAGGCTTGCTTAAAATTGGCGATCTTGCTTCTGGCGATAAATCACAATAGAATGCTGGACAGATATTGAAAAAACTTTACCTTATCGTAAATAAAAATGACAAAATACAAAATAACAAACAATATTGTTTGAATAGTGAATGAAAAGCAAGATTCCTTTACTTAATCATGAAAGGTAACGACACAAAATGTTTATATAATTGATTTTTGTAAATGGAAAACAAAAATGTCCTTCCTTTGACATCTCTGTTAACTTTTGACATGTTCTAACCACGTTCGCCGTCCCTGGTCGTGCTTGCGCCAGGAGTTCGTGACAAATAGTACGTCACCAACAGGAAAACTGTAAGAGATAACCTATCATGTGACGGATCGTGAGAGAACTCACCGGAAATATCACGACCTTCCTGCACGCAGACCTTGAACCTGCACAGTGCACAGTGCACACAGTAGCAGGTTCACTGACACAAAAAGTGCATCGTCACGAGATCCGATACCCAGAAATCTCCAATGGTCTCAGCACTGTGAACCGATAGTTTCGAGGTCACTTCGACTCGGTACTATCGGTCATGCTATATCCGTTTATATTTATGAGGATGGCTTAGTTCGTATCGGTTCAGATGAAGTCAGGCTTGGTCAGATCAAAACAGAAGAGATCAGGTCAGACGAGGTCAGGTCAGACGTCAGGTCAGACGAGGTAGGGAGATATTGTATTGTATTGTATTGGTCAGGTCAGACGAGGTCAGACGAGGTCAGGTCAGACGAGCTCAGGTCAGACGAGCTCAGGTCAGACGAGGTCAGGTCAGACGAGCTCAGGTGACCACGTACCGTGCAGATGGGGCGGGTCGGCCTCGCTGGTCGGCTGCGTGCACGTGCCGCTGCTGCCAGTGCTCGCCTCGCTCAGACTCGAGGCGGACGAGAACGGCGGCAGCGAGCGGTTCGAGGGCGACGGAGACGGCGGCTTGGAGAGCGGCGAGCCCAGGCGAGACTCGGAGTGTGTGCGGGGCAGCTGGAGGCCGGACCGGCGCCGGGGGTTGTACTTGGGCGCCTCTTTGAACGGCACTGTAGGGCGGCACGAACAAACGGTCAAGCCAGAGTCGAATGCGAGATAGTCGTATCAAACACTCGCTCGAACAAAGATTACCCAATCGAAAACATTCCACACCTGCTACGTCAGACAAACGATACCAGCAGCCAATGTGTACCCAGACCCGGTTTTTTAATTAATCGCTGCACATAGAGCTGACATGACTGGGCCGTGTCAGGCACCAACCGTCGTATCATATCGCACATGTCCATTGTCACACTGGCATTCATATCATACAGCACCACTGAATCAACCATAACCCTGTGAGCTCATACAAATCTTCCCAGCTATACCCCAGCCTGACAGCACTGCCGACCGACCCACACCCAGCTCGCCCCGTATCCACTGACCGATGTCCTCGGGCCGGTGGTGCTGGATGATCTCGGCCAGGTCCAGGTTGCCGGCGATCACTGCCACCTGGTACGGCGTCTGGTTGGCGAAGTTGAGCGCGACGCGATCCGCCCCGCGGAACAGCAGCACCCGGGCGCACGCCTCCTCGCCGTTGATGGCGCACACGTGCAGCGGCGTGTTGCCCGAGGCGTTGTGCAGATTCATGTCGGCGCCGTAGAAGAGCAGGTGCTCCAGGTGCTGCGTCATCGACCGACGCGCCGCCTGCAGGGAAAATGGGAACTGATGTTATCACGTAGACTGGGTAGGGGACTCTGTACCTAAGGCAGCTTCATTCTTAGTAAGTAACATATAGGCAGCTAACTTACTGGTGTTCCTTTTTCGATATTGCGACCAACAAAAGCGTAAAAAATATGAATATGAATAAGCAGCTTGGACAAGTTTTGAGCGCTCTGATGACAATATGACAGGAAAGCAAGTGCACTGTTCGGGTACGTTCTTTCTTCAAGAAGTTTTCTTTGAAGCCCATGCACCGTTATGCGCAACAAAATCTTCGAATCTGACTAAGCCAAATATTTCCCGGAGATTGCGATATACCAAAAACACGGTTAAGAGTTTATGCACCATTTTGAAGAAGCCAGTTTGCATGACTTGTGCAGGATGGCGGGAAAGTATAGCAACTGACCAACTGACACAACGTAAAACTACTCCAATAAACCAATTCATGTACGAAAGTTTACTTTGAAGTGTTCATACCAACATGTGCACACTTGATGCACCTTACCCACCTCTAACTAGTCACCCGGTGTAGCTCTGCCCAGCTCTAAGTACTGACCTGATGCACTTCGGCCCATCCCTGGCAGTCCTGGGCCCCGATCGTGGCGTGGTCGTGCAGCAAGGCCTGGGTGATGATGGCGTTGGCGTTGTGGACGATGGAGTAGTACAGCGGCGTCAGGGCCTTGGCGTCCTGGTAGTTTGGTGACGCGCCCAGATCTGACGGACACAGACACACTGCGTTAGCGGACTATCGCTCACGTTGACGACCTGTTAGCGGACATGGGTGAACAGATTCGTTAACAAGCCTCTCCAAACCAACTGGGTTAGCGAATTTCTGTTCGGTGCCATTTAGGTGTTGACTGTTTATATCGTGTTTTAGTGATATGCTCAACATAGTTAGGCAGGAGGCACATTTCATATTTATTCTATGTTGGGCATACCCGCGACAAGAGCACAAATAGAAAGAACACATAAGCATAGGTCTCATACCTCTCTAATCACGTCATCAGCCCGCTTGAACTGATATCCGGCTTACATAGCAGTTTTTACACTCGGAAAGTCCACTGCACGGAAACGCACGAGCGTGCTAAAAAAGCACACAACAAAAAACACAGACACTGAAGGAGCTACGATATGAGAGATATGAGAGAGCTATGGCAGTATAGCCTTGGAAGTATAGGTACAGCAGCCTTAGTAACCCAGCGCAGCCAGCCCACTCAGCCTAGTCCATTGGCCACTGGTCCTGCACTGACAGGACTGTACAGCTGTACAGCGATTGGTTCCGACCGTTCCAACGGCATAAAGCGACAATCAGTCGGTTTCCGCACATGGTGTCTGTTAGCCGAGAGTAAACCCCAGCTCGACTGTGTTCAGAGGGCGTCAGCCTCCGCGGACAGTCACACGACGTCAGCGATCCAAAGGTCGCTGGCGAGTGCTATTATGTCCGTGTCCGCGTGCATTGACGGCAGTCACGTACTTCCAGTGGAAATTCAGAGTCATTATCACCGAAGCAGAGAGTTTGGCAAATATTGGTGCGAGTCATTTCGCCAGAACAAAGACGTGGGAGCAGCAGGCTCACAGGCGTTCTGTCACGGCTGGGTCCTAACACCCGAACAGGAGTTATTCCATTCACGGTCGAACGGCACTCCTTGGCAGTTCCGAACCACCACCACCGCCACCCCTAAGAACGCTCACCAATCCTCAGTAACATCCTTCAATACGGCCGACATTCACAGAGAACCAAGCATGATGCTCTGCTTAAATATGACCCGTTAATTTTGTATTGTCGGCCAGTCCAACATACAGCCTTGCCACTCTCTGGCGTCTCCTAGCTCCCGACTGTCTGCGTTTTCCACTCCCCTTCTCCGTCCACTCACCGAGCAGCGTTTTGAGCGCCTCGAAGTTGTTCCTCTCGACGGCCTTGTGGAGCGCGGTGGCGCCGTCGGCGGTGCGATAGTCGACGATGGCTCCTCCATTCACCAGGGTCAGGATCACCCGCGACGGGCTCTTCAGCTTTGACGTCAGTGTCAGAGGAGTTTCTGCAAAGAGAGGCGAGATGTTCGTCATCATCAGGGAGTTGCGGTAGGTCTGGACATCGCTTACAGCCGCAGTGGGTTCGAGCACAGCTCACGAGACTAGGCCCGGTCAAGGTGAGTGCGGTATCACTGCGTCGTGTTTCACCAGGAGTTTTGTGCATTAATTATTGAAAGCAAACGATATCAAAGGCAGGAAGACAGGCAATACACCTTTGTTGTGATCAAGGTCTAATGACAGTACAACTGCTACGGACATGTACCGTCCGAAACGCTAGAACAGTTCCAAGAAATAGAGAGACCACACCTTAGACGGAGACGACCTTCGACCGTTGTCGAGACAATAGACATTTAAAGACACATTGTGCATGGTCACCTTCAAATGACCCAATCAGGAAATGCAGTTTATCAGCAGAGTGATGTGACCACCTTTCAGTTAGGTATTGGAGGGACGGCCGAACGAGTGATAGCTTCCCAGCATACAGGAATTACCGGTCAAATGTCGGAGTGGAGGCGACAAACACACAACTGTTTGAGCCGAGGCACCTTATATGGCCAGGTGGCAACTATGTGTCACTCCCAAATGCAAAGAAGGGAAGCCCACGTCAGGACCACGACTAAACGTCAAAACAGAGAACATGGCACGCGCGACTTATATGATTTATGTTATTAAATCGGCCTCCCGCGACTGTAATAACGTCACACCGAAGTCCACACCTGGCTTTAACCGAGCGGACGGCTTATTCGATTGTGACTCACGTATCACAATCAGTAGTCGCAGACTGTCGCCATGGACTCCTGTTCCGACAAATAGACTCAGGACTTTATTACGCGGATCAAGTAATACAAAACGTATGTGGGATTGCGTTGCCGACAAAAAGACTGGAGAGCACTTTATTACGCGGATGCAGTAATTAGAAACGTCTGTGTGACCGCGTCACCGGCGAAAAACACACGCAATAAAGCCAGAAGCGGCCCACCGGTAAATACCGGTTTGATAGCGTCCGTATACGGGCAGTGGAGCGCGTCTTCCGCCGCCCGCACCGCCCCCACGTGCCGACAGCGAGCCCGCAGCTCCTCTCTAACTCAGAGGTGTCACACCACCAATCCTGAGCGTGTTTGCTCGCGCGCCGAATAACAGCCGAATATCAAATCAGCTCATACAAACAACGGCAGAGCGGCGATGTTGACTGATGAAAATAGCATCGGACGAGAGCGTTGGCAAACAAAGCATCGATCACTGGCGGAGAACGATGATCGCTCGGCGGCGATCGAGAGCCGGGTGAGGTGGGCGGGGGCGGGGGCGGGGGCGGGGGCGGCGGCGGCGGCGGAGGCGGGCCGCGCGCGCTGACAGTCCTATCACGGCGAGCCGGCAGGTGTCGGCAGGCGGTCTAGGTGTCGACCTTGGCACTCCCAGCGATGGTTACGTCTTGATCGAGACCGAACGATGGTGTTTGCAATGGTTTGATTTAGGTGTTCAATGGCTATCGATTTCCGAACTGATTAGTAATCATTATTCGCTGCACATCAAGAGTCAAGCAGTCTTAGCAAAGCTGGCAGAGAGACCTTTTAGGATCAATGCTTCGCCTTCTTGTATTTCGAACAGTAGCATGCAGCTTTCCCTCCTTCTCCAAAAGAGAGCTCTTTTCAGCACCCGCACATTAATTAGTTCTAAAGATAAACGCAACTCGTTTCATTTTCCTCACTCGAACAATTTCAGGGCGGTGCGAGCTCCAAACACACTGCCGCCTTGTCTCAGGCTGTGTCAGGCTGTGCCTCAGGCTTGTATCAGGCTGAGTTGTCCTCAGTCTCGCGCTGTTGTTTGGACTGTCCCCAGAGTCCCGGGGCCTGGCCAGACAACAACTCCTCGTCTGCTCTGGACAGCAGCTGACAACTGCCGGACACACGGACCGGACCGAGCTCGATCCCTCTACCCCTCCCCGGGGGCGGGTGTGGGAAGACTGCGGAGAAGTGGCAGACTTTGGCAGATGACGGTCAATAACGGCACGCGGTCACCGGGCTTAAATGCCACCACCCACGCCGCCAGCCCGGTACTTATAAGGAGATGCTCGAGCACCGTCGCCCAAGGTGAGAGACTGATTGGCCAGCTGACAAAAGGGTGGTATCAGCTCAACGGATTCACCACAATCGGTGTGGAGAGCGAGATTATCTTTTGTGACACGTCAGTGTGCGATTGTGCCATTCTGAGAAGTCAATGTGATAATGCACGACGTGACGACTGCCGCGTTAATCCCACATAGCAGAGGATCATAACAACAACAACACTTCTGCCGAGAAGCGGACACCGGGGCGGCCACTCTCATCGCAGCTGCAGACAAGGTCCGCTCTAACCTGGCCGCCGAGAACGTAACGGCGGCGTTAGCGGCTGCTCGCTAAACCCGAGTGCAGCCAACTAGAGCCGATTTCAGCCGACAATAGCCCACTCTCGTTCTCTACAGTCCAGAACGTAAAGTAAGTACGGCAGGCTACAGCCCAGAACGGTGATCACAGCAGACTGCAGCCCGTCCCCAGCCAGCCCGTCCCCAGCCAGCCCGTCCCCAGCCTGTCGACCAAGCTGAGCATCCATCGATTTTACTCTCCACGGCGCCTTTTCACAGCGAAGAGAGACGCCAGCCATACGTCTTCCGCCTGCAGGGCCTTCCGCTGACGGCCTTTCAGAAGAGGAGTTACGACGGCGCAGAAGATAAATTCGATATACAATATATGAGCTCCGGAGATTCAATCTCATCCGCGGATTGTCAGCGCGTTATGCACGAGAGAAAATCCTCCCCCGACGCACCATTATATATGGTCGAAGGTAGAAAAGGGCATGTAGGGCCTGTAGTTAATAGTGAATCCAAATCCTTTTATATGCAATATGCACGCACTACACACGATTCATTTGGAATAACTTTCAGCAATACTTTTTTGTTAAGCCTCTAGCCTGCCTTTAAAAAAGCCTCCGTTGATATTTCGCCA
This sequence comes from Semibalanus balanoides, assembly GCA_014673585.1. Classification (NCBI taxonomy): domain Eukaryota; kingdom Metazoa; phylum Arthropoda; class Thecostraca; order Balanomorpha; family Balanidae; genus Semibalanus; species Semibalanus balanoides. The sequence goes on along the minus strand of VOPJ01008793.1, from coordinate 80,636 downwards.
CTTACAGCTCGTACCGCGATACCGAGCATCGCCATCATCTTTGTACCTCCAAATAAGCTAAGATTATGGGGTGAACTCCTCAGCATATAAACTCAATCACTGCATGGTGCGTAGGCAATCTAGGTATACACTATACATTCACCCCCTTTCACTATCGACCTCAGACTTCGCGCCTCGTGGCACCTGTTACCCCCCCCCCCTCCTATCCCACTACTCACCGCCGGTCTCGGGGCAGTGGAAGTTGGGGTCGAGTCCCTTGGCGCACAGCTTGGCCACCTTGTCCGCGTTACCCTGCAGCACGTGCTCGATGATGCGGCGCAGGTTCGTGCGACTGTGGGCGGCGCGCAGCTGGCGCTCATCCAGCTTCAGCATCTTGTACACACGCCGCTTGTATTTGAGCTGCGAACACGGAAAGGGCGATGTCAGACAGTGTTTCTGTCAGCGGCGGGGACGGCGGAGCAGGGGAGGGGAGAGAGGGGGAGGGTGGGGTGGACTGAAGTGACGCCGGTACACTGCAGGTTAGACAGCAGGCGGACACGGTGACAGGACAGGTACAGCGGGTAGCGACACAAGAGGGAGGGAAAACAGGTAGATAGAGAGGCGGGGCAGCTGACAGAGGCGGCCGTCGGGCGTCCTCGAGTCGCAGTGAAGCACAGATCAACATACTGAAGAGTGGTACGGTATGGCGAAAGCATTTGATCGGTTAAGTTGCAAGTAAATATTTACTTTAAGACTTAACGGCCCTGCCAATTGGTAGCAAGCAAATCATAAGCACCGATACCTACGAGGTATTTTAAGCAAAAACAGCATGTAACAAGAAAACCGATTTAGACCTTTCGGGCTGACATTTCGGGTTAAAACATTTCACAAGGGCACGAGGTTTGTAATAATGGTTTGCGGAAGCCGCCGGCGCTCCAGAGCAAGAAGATCCGCAACTGACACGCTTTACTTTCGCTCCCACTGGTGCACAGAAGGCGGGCCATTGTGGAGGAACCGGAAACGCGACACCCACTTGTCGCTCTCTATACCAAATATAGAAACACACAAAGTATCCGTACAGCCGGAGCAAGAATATCCGCAACTGGCACACTTTACTTTCTATCACACTGGTGCACAGACGGGCCATTGTGAAGGAACCGGAAACGGAACACCCAATGGTCGCTCTCTATACCAAATATAGACACATACTAAGTATTCGTATGCAAGTCACCGTATGAAGACGATAAGAGCCTTAACCGGTAACTGATCAGAGTTCAGGCGATATTATCACACCAATAAAATCCGCAACGCCAGACTGTCACACCATCGGTGTTACAGCCGACTCTTTTGACCAGCCCAGGCGATTCAAATAGTTGTGGGTGAAACTTTACCGTTCCCACCGAAGACACGCAATCATATACCGCAGCCACGCTCAAACCTCATTGCCCAGCTTCAAGCTTCAGGATCTGTTTGACACTTATCTGCCCACAAGGTCTTCTCGGGAAAACCGAAAGACGGCGGCGCGCCTCAGATTCGCAGCAGGATCTCGTTTGCGCAAAAGGTCGTCATGCTGTAACGTGTCCCATGACCGGCCAGCGGCTCAACTAGCCATACGCGTGGGTGATATCAAGGCTCATTCAATCAAGGGCGACAATGTGTTCCAATCTGAGCGATGACTACAGCTATGCAGGCACTGCACTAGTGCACTACACATGCGATAACTAAAACGTCCCTAGCAGGCACAGCTGGGGAAACTCGAGAGCTGTGACTGATACAAATACTTTCCAAAATAAAGTGACATCCCACGTCATCCCGTCTCGCTTCGTCCCCACAAACCAGCCAGCCAGGGAATCACCCAGTCTGCCTGAGAGTATCAGCAGAACGTCAGGCGACCAGAGCTCTCTGTGACCGCGCCGGCCGCCGTCCTCTCGTCCGTCGTCCGTAGACAGCGTCCAGTGGGGCGCGATGATCCCATTAGCTGCGTACGGTTTCCAGAGCACAGCGCCGGAGGCGGCGGTGGTGCCAAGGGGCACACAGGCCAGTCCATAGGTGTCGGAGGCGGGGGGACACGTCTCACAATACTGTCAGATTTTAACATTAGGCCTATGAGCGTTGCATGGTAAGAATTAGAGGTGGCAAAATGTGGACCCGAGGAACCAGTCTCTAGACCCAGTCTGGACCCAGTTGGTTTTCAGATGGGCCCGCAAATGATACCGGGTAACAGACTGGGGTCCAACTTATGTTTTCAATGCTGGTTTTGCGAAAGTAGGAGCAACTGAATCGCAGGTTCCTTTGTGCTGTTGGGCCCATCTTAACTGTATGTTATTCGATCTACAAGAGTAATTTTTATTGGCACTAAACTGTAGAGTTGCAGATTTGTCAATATTAGTTGCGCAGACAGCATTTTGCTTGTGGGTCTGTGGCTGGGTCCAAACTTGCCTTGCATTGGGTATAACTGGGTCCATTTTTCAGCTTTTGGGACCGGGTCGGGTCTGGGTCCCGAAAATATAAACTTTTGCCACCTCTAGTAAGAATTGACTTCAAAATGCCTCCGTCCCCCCCCCCCACACACACACACTTTCAGAAGGTGGCGACGCCCTTGCGCCGGTCTCAAGCCTCCCGGCAGCCCCTGGGGGCCAGTCAGGACAGCCAGCGGTCAGCTGCAGCGTAGCTCACAGCTCAGGACAGCTGGCGGGCAGCTCTCCACCGCTGGGCAGCAGACAGCTGCTGGGGCCGCCGACACCGCCGCTGCGTCGCCGCTCGGTCGGGAGGAGGTCGCCGCTGTGCAGCCGCTCGGAGGAGGTCGCCGCGTGATGGATCAGTCCGGCGTCGGTCAGGGCAGGCAGATCCAGATCACTGATCTGCCGAGCCACCGTCCGGTCACGCTTATCGGGACAGGACCATCGCGGGCCGCCGTCTGACCGATCTGTGACCGCTTGTGACCGATGTATGACCACCGTTGACCGATGTATGACCGGTGGTCGGTCGTAGGCACCGTTCCCTCACAGTCTGCCGCCGGTTCGGCACGCCGTCAGACGCGGTATATATGTAGATCATCAGCCGCTGGGCTGCCACTGACCACACGAAGTCGTGATGAAGCCGTACGGAGCCGACGGAGGTGCGGTCAGGAGCCGTGGACCACCGGAGAGGGCATAGCCGCTGGCAATCCCCGGATAGTTCAACAAACTTCAGAGGAGGGATACGCGCAGCAGGAAGGTTGGAATAATACTAAGCGTAGGAAACTTCCAAAACTGGACAAGTTAGGCCCATTTTCAGGTCGATTGACATGCATCCCTGATGTGAAGAAGTTTAAGAGCATCTGAGATCATGAATCCCAACGAGACAATGTCCTCCGACATAGCCCCATAGTAATGAGGAGACAATGGCGGAAGAAGGGCGTCAGACACCACCGCGATTTCGGTGCCGCTGCTGGTGGTGTCTACCGATCCTCACCACTGCACCCCTGTCTGTCTGCAGTCTGCAGCGACCTGAACCGGTATGTCCGGTGCCGCTCCGGCCCTGCCCTGCTCTCTGACGTCACACCGGCTGCTGCACGTGCCTCGGACGCCGGCCAGCGCGACGGGACGGCAGAGGCAGAGGATGATGAGGATTTGGGCTAAAGTGCGCCTCACCTCCTCAAATTATGTGGCGTTCAACGGTATAGGCAGAGGCAGAGGCGGAGGCAGAGGCAGAGGCAGAGGCAGAGGCAGAGGCAGAGGCAGAGGCAGAGGCAGAGGCAGAGACGAATCTCCGGGAGTGGCGCAGTGACGCGGCGTGTCCGGTCGGCAGTGTGATGTTGGCGGCGTGTCCGGTCGGCGGTGTGATGTTGGCGGCGTGTCGGCGGCAGCAGCACGCCGGCGGTGGAGCAGACGTGCCGAGCCGTGCTAATCAGCGGCGGCGGCGCGGTCAGCCGGGGGCGGAGCCGGCCGATCGCACGGGCCGGCCTGCTGTGTGTCCGGGTATAGGAGGCTGCAGGAGGAACGTCGGATGTTGTCGTGACAGCACGGCCTTGCCAGAAGGACATGCCACAGGGTCGCGTCAGAGTGCAGCCCGAGGGCCACTCCAGGGCTGAGCAGGATCCAGAGGTGGGCAGAGATCGCTCAGCTTCAGAGGCCCAGAGGGAGTGGAGAGAAGAGCTTAGCGTTCGAACAGGATGAGTAGAGACCAAATCCGGATTAGCTCGGCAGTAGTTGGGCTACGGTATCGTGAAGGCCTGTGACCGCACATGCAGCCATAGCCCATAAGGAACACCATCCTCAACTTCCTTAACGGAACTCAACTATTGGCCTGTGACCTATAAGCGTAAACGGAAACCACATCAATGAACATTGCATGGGCAGAGGCGATAAGTAACACGCAAAGCTCGACCTCTGACCGGGGAAGGGCCGTTATCGCTGGTGGTAGCCGTATGCAGACTGACGGGGTTGCTGACCACATCCACCGCGGCATGGCCACGGCGGCCGACACAGTGAGCAACAATCGTGCCGGGAAATCTCGACGGCGAACGCGGCGCGATCCGATCATGTCCCGTCTGACAGGCGGAGGGCTCCGTCGGCCATTCAGGCCGTACAGTGACGTCACCGGAGGGAAGCCTGGCAGACCGCACGATCTCTATTCTCTGGTGTCAGAGCCGGGTGAGCGGCAGTCATAAGGGTTCGGCTATTGTCAGTGGTTTGTGTTGGCCATGTCTATGTCAAGGTCGACGCCCCAAGTCTGTCAGTAGCCTCGCCTATGAATGCAAGGCTACTTGTGTTTTGATAGAAAATAAGTGCGCGACGTCAACTGGGTCGACTGGTGTTATATCTGGTGGCGACTTCGGTTGTTGGATTTTGTGTCGTCCCTGACCGGGTGCCCCACCAGAAGCGGTTTGTGATGGGAATTTCGCTCGGTTCTGTACAGTTGACGAATCCGATCAAGAGCGTCACAGGGTCAGGACTCGGGAGATGTCCGGCTGGAAAGTCCAGTCCAGGAGCAGAGGCCGCAGGGTTTAGCTTAGGGCTGCCCCAGTCAACTCTTCAGTCGCTACCTTCCCGTCAGAGAAGGAGAACCTGGTCCCGCCCGTCATTGCTCAAATCGCTCACCACCAGGTCACGGAGTGGCGGGCCTCCGTTCGGCCTGCGTGGCCAGTCTGCAGCAGCGAGCAGCCGTGCCGGTCATACTGACCTTCTTATAGTCGCCACGATCAACTCAATGACTACAGTCAGAGGCTCCCCTGCCCCGCCCGGTCACTCCCGGCTTCACCTCGTCCCCACTCAGCTTCTCCCGGCCGATCCCAGCTCTGATCTCAGAGTGGTATCTAGACCGGAGTGGGGTCAGCCCCACGGACCACGGCACAAGGCCACGGCTGGCCGCGGCCGGGATCCGGGCCGGGGCCAGAACCGTGCCGAGTCGGCCCGCCCTCGCTGGCTGCCGGTACAGACCCACCCCATTCCGCTTGATTGATTGATTATTAACGGCGAGGCGGGCTTAATTATTAACGGTGGGGTGGGCCAGCGGTGGTCTACTGGCGACCTGCACCCAGTGACCGGTGTTCTAACATAGCCGCGTCACCGTCACGTGCCCAACACCAGTCAGCGTCACGACCTGCCTCTCCCGCCCTGCTGTGACGCCGTGTCGCGCGGCGTGACGCAGAGTGGCACGACGTGACGCGACGTGACGCTGTGTCACGTGATGGTCTGGTCACCGGGGGCGCACACCGGGGGCGCTCGGCAACAGAACAGGAGATGACCACGGAGATAGACAGCGGTACACCTGAGAGTAGACTGATCACGTGTCCGTGTTCAGATCGCAATCGACGCGCACCCGCGGCCGAGTTCGCAGTATAAATGGAGATGAGCGCGCTGTTACTGACCGGCGACTGCGTCCGCTGCGATTCAATGCTGGTCATGTCGCCCTGCGTGTTCGCAGAAGCCAGCTCGATGTCGCCTTAGAAACACATTCACTGAACAATGAAAGGATGTATTATTCTAGCCTTCACCTCTCTGCTACAGATTCGCAAAATCGAGAGTCCCAGTCGCTGACAGACAATCCACCAGCTTACAGCTATTGGCAATATCTGCTCGATCAGCGCTGGGAGTTGACGGTCATTTATACGTGACGCTGACAGACGATCGCCATTACGAATCACATCAGAGGTAATCGCGCGGTGCTGGACGAGTCGGCTGTGTTACCGGAGCGCTCGACCTCTGCAGCGTGCGTCTCCGGACAGCAGATGCGACACCTGCAGCTGTCACAGCGCCGTCAGCTGACCCGACAGCGGCTGCTGTCGGAGAGTCAGCTGACCTGACCGCGACAGCTGCCAGCTGCAGTCAGCGACAGCTGCCCTACAGACGGTGCCCGCCGTGCACCGGTCAGGCACTGATAGAGAGCTCTGTGAAAGAAACGTCCTTCACAAGGTCGGGACAGCTATCCTCTGCTGAGCCGCGAGGACGGCATCTGTTAGGGAAAGAAGACAGGAGAACGATGACCTGTCTGATCTAGAGGACTCGACTGTCCTCCGCCGGGCAAGGAGGTGGCTCTCTCCTTGGTCAGGAGGACGATCCTCAGCTGGAGCTGCCACTAAGCGCATGTCCTGACACAGTACCGTTGTGAGGAGGACGGGACGGGGATCTGTTGATCTGCCTCGGCCAGCTAAGCTGAGCGGGTCCACCTGAGGCCACCTGTACAGACACGTACCGGGCCGGGCCGTGGTGACCGGGGCTGAACCGGTCCCCTGACCACAGCGGGCCACGGTGAGGTCACCATCGGGGCTGCCACGTCAGAGCCGACACCCACACGGCGAGGGACGCTGGCCGCTCCGGTCAGTCAGTCAGTCCGCCGCGTCAGTCGTCAGCCCATCAGGTGGACTCAGGTGACGGTTATGGTGCCGGCGGCCGGTACAGTACGGAAAGCTGTCCGGTTTGTCTGATCCGCCTAACGAGCCTTCCTTCCTCGCCGACGTGACAGCCGTCTGGTAACAGGCCTCGTCGTGGGCTGAATGAAATCATCATCGACTTTTTCATGGTCTAGGTTAGAAACGACACACAGAACAGTTTATCGAAAGGCAGTTAAGGCCACAGGTCCGACATTTTTAGATAATTAATTACTTGTATTATCTTATGCAACAGTGTCCACAATATGTTTTCATGCTAGTGTTGGAGTGAGTTTGTGAGATCCGCTTATATAAAAGTTGTCGGTGAGTCCGAGCCCCGACCACCCGTAGTGGGCTACCGTCAGACTCCACGGGACGTCCGTAACTCCGCGGAACTTGTGTCGCCGAGGCGTCGCCGTTCAAATGCCGAACGAATGCCCAGGATAGCTTGGCACGCTGAGAGCAGCCTGGTTCGGGATCCGATCAGAGGACGGACGCAGCGGTGTGTGGCGTGACAGAACTACCAAGTGTGCCCGTCTGTCCCCGCCAAGGTACCGACCGACATGAAACCACACCACCACAGAGTCAGATGTTGTCAGTCGGACGCTGCAATGTGCTCGTTTGATTATTGGGGTTTTTGGCCGCGCCGACAACTAAGGTCAATTTGCGCCCAGCCGCAATGTGTGCTGTTTTTCGTGACATTAATTCAATATTTCCGCAATAGTGCGGCAAATTATCGGCGTTAACCCCTGTTCAAGACAGCTCACAGCAACTGGACCATCAATGGGAGGAGACCAGCGTGTGAGGGGGCGGCAGGTATGACGTCACAGTGCCCGGTCTGAGGCCGGCCACACCTCACGTGAGGACGGCCGGAGCGGGTGCGGCTGTCACCGCTCGTCCCGCCCCTTCTCACAACTGCTGCACACCGAGCATCGCTCCGTGCCGTCACCGAAGTCTCGTCCACCACCGGACACTGCAGGTGGGCCTTCTCCGCAGTCCGTCGTGCACGACACACAATGGTGTTCCGTGTGTGCACTGCTTAGCCGGCATTCCAGCTGGCTCCTGCCACGACGGACCAAGGCTACCGGCTGCGGCGCGTCCATTTCGCCGAGCGGAGACAAAGGCGCCGGCACGGGGCGTGTGCTGATGTGTACACTTACGGAGGCGCCGCGCGAGCCGGCCGCAAACGAGCAAAAACGCAGCGGGCGTCAAGTCGCTGAGGTCGCGGGTCGCAGTATAAAACACGCCTCACTTTGATCTCAAATGCAATACGCCTCCGGTGCTGCATCAAAGGAACGCTACTAATTCGCCGAACTTTAAGAACCAACGGATAGCGGAAGCTCAACGTTAGCCGTGCAGGATGGTGGACAAATCTAGTTAATGTCAGAAAATGAGTTTCTGTGCTGAAACATGAAGCGATGACCCCGGTGGACTTACCACAACGTCGGTCATGGTGGCTACCGAGTGTGACCTCTGTAACCTCTGCGGCGGACCTCCGGTCGGCTGACGGGCGCGAGTCGGTCTCTGCGGCTCACCCAGGATCGCCTCGCGTCCCCAGGAGACGCGCTTCGTCTCGCGAGGCGTCTCGTCGTCCCACCGCTCCACCTCCTGGCCTGACGAGGAGACGCGCTCCACCTCGTCATGCCAGGAGACCCTGTGTTGCCGGCGGCCGGTCGCCTCCCGACACGAGGCGACCCGCTGCGCCCTGCGGCGGCACGGTTGCCGGCTCCACGTGTTCTCCTCCATCGCCAACATGGCGTCTCCACTGCACTCACTGGCTCGACACACTCTCCTCACTCCTACTGCACTCAATCCACCGTCCAACTCCGCCACACTTCAATTCCTTCGCTGCTTCACACCGGTTCACACCGCCACACCTCCACTCATCGCGTCTTCAGTCTAAGCTCACACACAGCTCACACAGATCTGGCCGACCGTTCGGACCGCGTCTCCTCGCAGCTCCCGCAGTTCACAGCTCCCACTGTTCACAGTTCACAGCTCCCACAGCTCCCACAGCTCGGAGCGTCGCGGCCGGCCGGAGCGGCGTCCCGCACGTCCTGGCGACAGAGCCACTGCCGGCGCGCGCTGCCGCCCCTGGACTAACCGGGCGGCAGCGGCGGCGGCCACTGCAGAGCGGCCGGCGGGAGGCGCCTGCCGCCGGCGGTCACCGCCGCAGCCGCCGCCGCTGCAGTCGTCGCCGCCGCCGCCGCCTGCCTGGCTGCCTGCCCGTTCGCCTTGAGCGCGCGCAAAAAAGCCGGCCCCCGCGCCACACAACAAACAGGCTCGTGCGATGGCGCCGCTGCTCTGGCGGGACGAGACGCCGCTCCTCTCCGGGGCAGCTGACCAGCAGAGGACGGTCCGGCTCGGTCCAGCTCGGGGCCTACCGACACGGCCAGCCGACACTCCTCGGAACAAGCCGCACCTCTGCTCGCCCCGTCAGCTCCGTCAGCAGCCCCCTCACGGCCAGCTCTCTCAGCGCTGACAGACCCGCCGATCCGTCGCGTCCCCAGCACAGCACAGTCCGAGCCGTGCTGAGAGCAGTGCTGGTCCCGGAGCGGACCGTCTCCCGGCAGCCGCGGAGAGATGCCACAATGACGTCACGATTAAAGTACCAGGAGCGACCGGGACGGGCTGAGACCGGTTCCCGGGACGCCGCATGTAAATAGCGGTAGCCACTGACCGCCGGGAGAGCCGCGCCGTGCTATACGGAGCAGGGGCAGAGCGGGACGGGTTCAAGTGCAGGCAGAGCACGGCCAGTGCCCGGAGGGGGCACTGGGGCGGAGGATTCTCCGCAGTCCGCCCGGAGGATTCTCCGCAGTACGCCCGGAGACGTGCAGAAGGAGGGAGATAACAGCAGAATTGCGAGGCGGCGGAATGCCGCTGTGTGGAGGCGGCCGGCCGGTCGGAGCGGCGGCGGTGGATGCCGAAGCCAGGCTGAAGGGTAGCGCCGTCATGGGGGAGAGGCCCGCACATAGCTCGGTGCCGGCTGCTGCAGCGGCGCGGCGGCGGATTTGGCCGGCCGAGCCGGATAACAGTTCGCCTTGACCCAGCAGCAGCGGTGGTCAGCGGTGCCGCAATGGCCGCGGCGATTCTGGGCCGAGGGGCGCCGCCTGCTGCGCTGGCCGGGTCAGCCGGACGCCACGGAGGCGCGGCGAGGCGGCCCTGCAAATCATGAGGGGCAGCTTTCCCAGCCTTGACAGTCACCGCTGACCACAGGGCGGAAGAACACGAGGGACGTGCGATCTGCTGTGGTGGTGCGATCTGCTGTGGTGGAGATCGTGTCGTAGACCGGGACGAATAGCTAGGGGAGCGGCGATTTAAAAGGATACCGATGTCGCAGAGACAAGGGTTCAGCTAAGGCTGATCCAAGATACAAAAAGCAAACAATCCTTAGGTTTAGCGCATTGCTTCCAAGGCTGATAAAAGCATCTATATGAAGTAGGAACCTTGGTAAAAAGCACGGAGCGCAGCCTTGTGGTCATACCAGCGAAAACAAAAGAAAAAGTAATGAGCTATGGGTTGCATTGGCGTTGCGTGCGTGTTGCATTAACTGCGAGGAGTTAATTTCACACCTGCCTAATCCATTCTAGCGAAGCTCAGTCCAGGCTGAGAGCCTATTAGAGGACCAAGGATAAAACGCAGACAAACGGCTGAGGCAGCTAAAGACTACTACGAACTGTGGTTGACAAATAACAGCCGACATTTCGAGTGACACCAGTCGTAATACCACTCGGTGCATCTGCAGATCAAAGGGCTCGGGCCGACTGGGTCGCGGTGTGACGCAACACGTCGATTAGTCGCCGACAGGTGCCTAGCGCAGTACCGTCACGTCACGTCACGTCCCCGCTCCCGAACGTCAAGAGTACACGATATGGACCACGGGCCAATACACGGCTGCTTCGAATTGCCGAGGCAATGCGCATTCTGTGGTATTCGGACTTCTCGTACAATGCTTGTCAGCACTCAGCGATCAGCGACCGGCTGAGAGACGTTAGCCAACCCATGCATATTTAACCACTTAACTGTACTTAGCCACTTATATCGCAATGGGCTTAGGAACAAACATACTTCGAAATGATTAGCCATGCTTTTGCATCGCAACCTTTATTTAGGACAGTGCAACCATTACGAAATGCATAATCATTTCATCCGTATGCACTAGGCATCCTTGCCCCTTCTTACAACTTCGCAGCCATGCCATGCATAACCTGGCCTTGATCTCCGTAACCCGTGCTCCTCACTAGCCAGAGGATCGGTGTCATCTGGCTTTCTTCATCTGTTGACTGACTCCACTGCTATGTCCGCTGCAGGCCTTGGCCTACTATATGCCAGCGCTAACAAGCTTATGTCCAATAGATGTCCTGGACCGAAGAACCCTCGAACCCACCACAGAGCGGGAGGGAGAGAAGACATAGTTTGGCGTACAGTGATTACCACAGAACAATGGATCACGGGCTTGAGGTAGCGGAGAGGGTGGCATGACTTACCTCCAGGTAGCCGACCGGCTCCGGGAACGGGTAGTCGGCAATCTGCCGAGCTTCATCGAGAAACTTCCCGGCCTTGCCGTTCTGCGGCGGGTAGAAGAGGCCATAGTTGAAGCTCTCCTTCAGCTCCTGAAACACGGCCGAGCGGTCACGACAACAGCCCCGGTACAGCCGATCTATCGTCTACGTCCCCCGCCTGACTGTGTTGAGAACAGAACACCGTGTCGCGCCTTATGGAGAGTGATGCAAGCATGTAACGATTAAACAAAAAATCCAGACAACTACGACAGGCTTGCATGAAAGCAGCGGCTAGGCCGATGTATTTCACACCTCAGCGGGTACACACATGCAGTTTCCAGCTGGCACAGAGCCGGGGTTTACATTTTCGCCGAACATCGGACCCAGTTTTCCTTCCGCTTCGCTGTGCCCTCACTGGACTTCTACGAAGCTCGCTTAGTCCCAGCTACCAACAGCAGGTGCGTGCCACCCTCCGCGCAGTGCAGACTGCAGTCACAGCGTCCAGTATCACTGTTAGCGTCAGCAGTCAGCACCCGTACAGTGCATTGCCAGCGAAATCGTAAACCATGGGCTCCGCAGTCCGCAGTGTTTACGACTGATGCCATCACTTGCTACCATGGATCGTAAACATCGCCGCCGCTCAAACCACAACTGCCATTAATTAGGGTCGATGGCTCCGGTGCTCCCGACACAGCGTCCGTCATCGCCGGCCGTACCCAGTACACAATCTACACGGCAGGCCCAAACAGGGTCTATCCCGGCCCCGATCCCATCACCTCCGGCGCCACCCTCACCACTAGCCAGTGCCGGCCCCAGACCGGTGCCAACGTCGCCACGCCGCCCACAGTCCTAGAAAATCAATGGCTGTCAACGGGTATCGCCAATCGTGGCGCAGATGCCGCAGTTGTGGGGCAGATTCGGCGCAGATTCCGCCGCAGTTGTGGGGCAGATTCGGCGCAGATTCCACCGCAGTTGTGAGGTAGATTCGGCGCAGATTCCACCGCAGCTCTTCGTCCGATCCAAACCAGCTGCCGACGCTCGATCCGTCAGCGCTCATCTCGACTGCTGCTGCTGCTGCTACTGGGCTGAGCGAGCTCAGCTACTAAGAGGTTGTCGCCCCCATGGGAAGCCACCAACGACTGTTAGAACCAAATTCACAGTTCGGAAGCCTTCTGAATGGCGGCGAACAGCTGCATGAGGCATGCACCGCACTAATGCTCGGATATGTCGCTAACTAATGCCGAGTATCGACAGTGCAGCAAAGCTGTAGCGAGTTCCGGATCCATTCAAACTCACAACGCTTCATTCATTTCATGAAGAATGTTGCGAGATGACATTTACTTCCCAGGCATTTTGCTCAAGCCCATACCATTGACGCTGCCTTATTATAGGACTCCAAATATTGACGGAATTCTAAATCCGGGTGCATTGTTTGCAAAGTTCAAATCCTCTAACGAGAGGATGATGATGATTTAGGATTTTGGGCGTCAACGACAGAGGCTCCATATATGCATAACCATGAGGCCGACCCTGGCCGGTCTGAAGTGACTGCATTAGCGTCATGCACTAGCGATCACGAGACGCCCCTGCACGCCACCTCCGTCCGGGCGAACCGGAGACAGCGAGGTCGCCATGACAAGCAACTGCACCACGGTGAACGCCCCCGTAGTCGTCACCATTGGATCAGTGTCATCTCTGCATTGATTTGTGTTGTTTCTTCTCCCGTCGGCCCCCGTCTGACATGGGAGCGCTGGACGATTCTGTCCATCCCGGACAGTATGACAAGGCTTTTAGCCATGTGCCCACGTCCGTTGAGTACCACCATGTCATCGGTGCAGGCCCCGACAGCGGACATGACAGGGCCCACTGCAGGGCGCCCCTGCTGAACAGACAGCGGTCACAGCGGGGCGCCCTGCTGACCTCCCCAGTAACACGCTGTACCGTGACCTGTGGTGGTCAGCAAGGACATTAGCTAACGACCGCCCACGGCCCCGGCCGGCGGCCCTGGTCAGGTGACACATCACAGCTGGCGTAAATAATAGCCGTGTTACGGGCCTGTTGAGCGCCGCCGCCGCCGCCGCCGCCGCCGCCACCACCGCCGCCGCCGCCGCCGCCGCCGCCACCACCGCTACCGCCGCTCCACAGCGTGTTGCTCAACTGGGTGACCGTGTGCGCTCGAGCTGCGTCCGTGACCGCTTGTCAGACTCCCCACCCCGCCCCACCGCGACCCGATGGTCCTGCAGTACACTGGGTGCATGGTACCGGTACCAGATCGGCGTACACCCGCAGCCAGGTGCCCCACTCTGTCCCTCCCCGTCGCTCCTGCAGTCAGTGTATGTGATACCATGTGCCGGGTCGGACACGTACACCCGCAGCTTCAGTCCTGAGTACATGGTACGACGTACTGGGTCCGACACGCACCGCGCCCGCAGCCCGTCAGCCGCCGTGACGTGACGCCGGGGGCGCGGCCACCCGCAGCTTGTCACCGCGTCCGTGACACTGATCTGAACCAGCGGGCCGGCTTTCTCCATACGAACCGCGCCGCTATTGATCAGCCACACGGGCCGGCGACACACGCCGCCCATTATCCGAGTCACACCAACTTCATCACTCACACACAGTCAGTCGGCCTCACAGGCCCGCTCAGGCACAGTCATAAGTTCATCGATGGAATAGTACGCGGCTGCTGCCGGCATGTCGGCGCCGCATATGGCCCGTGGGAGAGATAATTTAATCTTCAGTTCAGCGACAGCCAACGCCAATCTAGAGACAACGATAATCGCAGAGATAAAAAGGAGCAATTAACTAGAGACAATGATAACCTCAGAGGGAAAAAGGAGCGATTCAGTCCGAAACAAAGAGCGCAGTTCGACAAGTTTGAGTTTCCAGTGCCCAGAGAAGACCGCGGAGTTAATCAAACCATCAGCCAGCTATATCATGATGGACATTGAACAGGGAATCCATTTCGCGATGTTTTGATTTATTCATAAGGCAAGCCTTCAAGTTTAGGAGAGGTCAAAACGATAATCCATCAGTAAAACGTAAATAACACATAAATGCGAGCCGAAAGACAAACCATATGTAATCGCGACAGGCGTTTTAACCTGGTTCCATGTACCATTCACGTTATGTAAAGCAGGCGCTCCAAGATGCGAGGCCCCAACGAGCCAGACCCAGACCCAGACCCCAGACCCAGACGCATTCCTACACTCAGATGACGTCGTCGGAATGTTTTAGCCCGATCTCCAGCCCTAGCCAGACGGGGTGGCGTCCAGGCGTGTAAACGGCAGTCAACTGCAAAACTCCGCCTGCTGGCGTGCCGTCCCCGCCAACTCTCCAACACAGAGAGCAGCACGAGGCGTCGTCTCTGCCGCCCCCGCCAACTCTCCGACGCAGAGAGCAGCACGAGGCGTCGTCTCTGCCGTCTCCAGCCAACTCTCCGACACAGAGAGTAGCACGAGGCGTCGTCTCTGCCGCCCCCGCCAACTCTCCGACGCAGAGAGCGACACAAGGCGTCGTCTCCAGCCGCCGCTTCTCAGACGCGTTCCAATCGATGACGGCGGTACGGCCGGAGTCGGACCCCGCCCCTCCGCCTCCAGCCCCGTCCAGCCGGCTGCAGAGAGCAGAGTGCAGGCAGATCAGGGTCGTCTCCATCTGACATGAACCGTTGATATGTCAGTCCGTCCTAATGCGACCATGTATTTATACGATTGTCTACGTCCACCACGTCTAGCGATCAGCTCAGCAGGGGCCGCCTCAGTCACCTCCGGCTGTACCGCGCCTCACGGTGCCGTCAGCTGGCTGTCAGCCACGCTCGGATGCCTTCAATTATAGCCGAATTACGGCGGACATAACATGGAAATGAAACCAAACAAACCGATCCCAGGAACTGGGCTAAACGATGGAATTCCGGAGGCACGCATCGTAGAGCGAGCTACAGGTAGGGCCTATTTGGGTCGGCCATGACTCGATTTGAAGGACTAGTACCTAGATCTTCGCGAAGGCAATCGACATATTTTAAATGGCCATGTCGCCCTAAAGCTTAAAGATTATATCGCGTAAGTTACACGAATGAAGTGTTAATTTGTTGGCATTTATGAATAATGGAACGAAATCATCATAATTACCGGTAACTGCAGCCTGGAGGAAGCAACTTTGCGCTGCACACTTAGCGAGATGCTTAAATTTAAATACACAACACTAACATATGATTGACCCATCACATCTGACGTAGCAGTGACCCAGATCCGAGACCAGAGCCACACAGACGCGGGTGTCACGCATTCCAGTGTGTACTGATTGATTAACGAGCGTGGCCCCCTGACCACATCGGAATAATTAGCCATCGCGGCCCGAGAAAAGTGCGGTGTGCGGTATCGCCGAACGTTTCCAATAGTCGCACCTGACAGGTCCGTCGATGATGGAGGCATCACGCGGATTGATGATACACAACAGGAACAGATGGCACGAGCACATCCATTTTCAGACCCACCCCAGCCGGCCGAACGCGTCAATGCGAATCCGAGGATTGAGCGTTTTCTGTTTCGGTCATTGTACAAATAATTGTATCGACAGAAGAAAAAACGAGAAAAAACAAATACATTTATACAACAAAATAATACAACAAATACACAAATACAGCCTTCTCCTGTGAAGTTGGCTTCTCTATTTTATGATGCTCGAGTCATTAAAAGTCATTGCTCCAGCATATCCGGATTGGTTCCCTGCCTACGTTCACCGCCAAATGATGCCCTCACTTTAAATCCATCACAAGGTGTCATAGGGCATTAAACTGTCCGGATAGTCGTGACCAACAGTTCACCAGAAAGGCTTCGTCCGAGCAAGAATGGCCATGAAAGCCACAGCAGTCAGGCGGCCGACTGTCGGTTCCAAATATGGTCACAGTGATAGCAGGCCCGCTTATTAGCCATGCACACTCAATGGGTCCCTGAAATGGAATGTTAGCAAGCGTAAGCAACTTAAAACACCCAATACCGATGTTTGCACTGTTCCTAAAGTGATGATGTTATCACACATTCGGAATCCTCAACAACCATCTCAACATATATTTCCACAAACTGTATGTGAATAGGGTACAGCTAGCCATACAAAAGCAAAAGGTCCCGCAACAGCTAACACAGGAAGCGGCGGTAGCATCAGAAAGAAGCACACCCAGCGCCAACATGATACATAAAGCACATCCAGCGACATATCTGCATCACATGGTGACATAAAGCACATCCAGCGACATATCTGCATCACATGGTGACATAAAGCACATCCAACTACAGAGCGCACGTTTGTCCTCCCCGGAATCAGTGTCCACCGGAACAGCCCTTCTGTACAAAGCTGTGTGACAAGCACACAGACCTCCAGGATCTGTTACCGGGGCGACACAGACTGAGGATGTACCACAGCGTGTACCCGGGCCGTCAGCCGCAGGCGGGCGTGGAGACCTCCCCCCCCCGACACACCGGCCGAGCGGCGACAGCCCGGCTGAGGTGCAGAGCAGGCGTGCTCACTGTACAGTGTACCGACACACAGCTCTCACGACATTCATACAACAGAGACGGCTGACATACCCGGAACCAGAGCGCCACCTGTCGCACAGCCGATGGAACACAGGACAGAGCAGTGTCAGTGGCTAGCTAGCAGCGTCAGTGCATGGCGTCAGTGGTGGCTTAAACGGGCAGCGCAGCGGGTCGGGGTTGACGGGAAGGGATGCGAGCAGAGGGACCGATTGTTGGAGGGACGGGAACGGAAATAGGGGGAGGGGGAGGGGGTTGGGGATGGCGACATTCCGGACCCAGTGGCAGTGGCTTTCCGTCGTCTGCTGCCCAAGCAAAAACAGCGCAACCATCACTGCAATGTGCGGCTACCGACGCTTTTTGTGCACACGGTGAAAGTGAAGACCACAGCGGTAACGACACCTCACCGCAGCCAGCAGCCAGCAGCAGCCTTGATGGTGCACATTGCAAAATGAATGAGCTGGAAATCAGCCGAGCAGTCCTCCAGCAGTGAACACCAACAGTTACGAGCACCGGCTGATATTTATGATCGGAACAGTACACCTGGCAGCCGGAACAACAATTAGCAGAGGTTTGGATCGTGGCCACTAAATAGTAAACCAATAAGGATTATTGTCCAAACGCGGCACAGACAGCAGACACGGAGCTAATGAGTTAAGATAGCGGGCGGACACGACGCGGCTGTCTGTTGGCAGAGACAGCCAGCGGCTGAGATGGCGTTCCCGCCGAGGTCAAGGCGAGTGAGCTCGTCTCGTTCACGACAGTGTCGTAAACACGACGAAACTGCCTTGTATAGCTCACAGTTAGGTCAGCCGACGGTGCAAAACTTGACCCATCAGTCGAGCGAAATAGCGTTTCATCTCGTGGAGATTCACGGTCACTTGATGTCTGAGCTTAGAAAGCGGCAATGCCACAAGTATGGCGTAAAAAATGAGAAAAAAATGATAATACGAATTCCGACGGTAATGCATTTTACGATTCAAATCAATTGTCATGATGTCATATTATTGCGAGTTCCGCGCATTGTTTACGAAATGAAAAGTGTACGCTGAAATGCCATAACCGGACTCTTACCAAATGCATGAATCGAAGGCAGCTGTGACCGCAATGTTGCGATGTTTGCCATTTTTGCCAAATCCCTGTGCCCTGCAGCCGGAGCGTGGCATTGTGTCCTATGTACCACTGTTATCAGATGGTACGCGGCACAATGCACATAGTCTGCACGGCGCTGTGTCCACAGGGCGCGGAGGGACAGACAAGACGCTGAGGAATCCGGCCACGTCATCGCCCTGCCGCCGACCCACGGCAGCAGACCGGCGCAGGACCCAGGACCGGGGCACCGGGGACAGCGGACAGCGGACAGCCGACAGCCGACAGAGGAGACACAGGTCATTTCCCTGTCGATGGACATCGGCTCCCACACGCCGCTCACGACATCGGCCTGCTTTTTGCCGTCCGGTCAGCGCGGCAAGAACGGGCGTCTGGTATGACGGTCCTGCTGCCGCGCACCTGGCGGCGGGGTCAGCGGCTGGCGAGCCGGCCACTCGACCGCAGCGCCACCTACACTGCACGGCCGCGCCGCGCCGCGCCGCGCCGTCCGCCGAGCACCCGTTCAGTCCCAGACCAGCGGAGGAGCTCACAGAAAACCTCGGTTCAAAATGTTCCCGGGACTTTAATCGCTGCGGAGTCCGACCCTATCTCCAGCCAAGTGGCGCTTCACCAGCTCGGCAGAATAGCAATCAACGCCGGAGGCCCGGAGCCGCCGCGAACTGGTGAAACGAACCGAACAAACTTCCCGTGTAAAACGAACCGAGCAAACTTCCCGACCAGGCAGCCTTTGCTTAACCTAGTTCACAGTGAGCGCTGTTCGGACGGGTATTTCTGCCTCGGCCAATTCAGTCAGCGGTGTCCCTTGGGAGCGCACCGACTCGCAATCAAACGAGTACAGCGCCAGTGAGCAGCTCCGTCTCGAGGGACACGAGACGGGACCAGGTCAGGTCAGGTCAGACCCGTCCTGCCAGGTAGCGGTTCGGAGCAGACGGCGCGCGGCGGGGGTCCTCCTATCGCGTCAGCCACACGCGCCACGTCCCGACCCTCAGCCGAGATCCCGGCCGACATGACTAGGCAGACACGCGCTCAGTCCATCACTCATCCCCTTAACACAACTCTCACGCTAATGAGACGGCAGCCGTTATCCGTTATCGGGCCGGTTTCATAAACCAGGATCAACAAACACACGAACAGAAGAGTCCTTAGTACTGTGAACAGCATTACAAATAAGTTTATTATGACAGGCTTAGCACCACATATACTCCGAAGCTCTCTGAAACCCATCTGCAGTATCTTGCATAGCATAAAGCCACTTGTCCTTGTCTTTTGATCCGAATTTATGAAACAGACTTCAGTCTTGTCCGCGAGGAGCGATTTGGACTGTTGTGAGCGGCATCCCATCGTCCGTCTGACGGCCCAGCGTAGTGTCAACCTGTCCAGGAGCGGCCGGCGACACCGCCAGCGATCCATCCTCATTCCTCACCGAGCCCTCGGCATGACACCCCATCCTCCCAGGAGCCCACTTTACCCTCCAATTGAGGCGGAAAGATCAGCACCTGATAGTGGAATTTACCCCTGGTGTATACTACAGCGCTAAGACCGGAAGGCTGTGTTGACAGAATTGGCTCACGTTTCGCTTCTGCGCAGGATGAGGATAAGCTGCCGGCTTTCTTTATAACTGTATTTAAAGAATGTGTTACTGTATAACTTAGCCCGAATGGCCTAGTGATCAGTATGCCCCTGAGGCAAACTATCATTAAACCATTAGCACTATTACGTGTGATTAAATCGCTTGATGATGCATGTTAACATTATCAGACACCGTTTTAAACTTCCAATGCGCTTCCAACTTCACAATAACTTAGTCAAACTGATGTCTCGCGAGCTTAAGGTACTTCCAATCCAGACATTTTTCACACCATATATATTCCATTCTAAATCGCATTTCCTATTGACTAGAATCGACAGCAACGTAAACTATAGCACCACAATACATCACACCTCCCAAACTGTCCTCCTGTTCTGCACACGCTGCCTCACCTTGGGCAGGGCGCTGAGACACTGCTGCTTGATGTCCCAGACGAGGTCAGAGCGGCAGAACTGCAGGCACTTCTCGACGCTCAGCTCGGGCACGCAGATCTTGATGAAGATGAGCTCGTCGGAGGTGACGCTGAGGTCGTCCTCCATCGTGTCCGCCGGCGTCAGCTCAGGTCAGCTCCCGGTCAGACATCTGCGAACGGGACAGGTCAGGTCAGGTCAGACAGCTGCCAAGAGAGGAGGACAGGTCAGATATCTGCCAACAGGGTGGGACAGGTGTCGGACGGGATGGCAGACATCAGACAGACATCAGGCAGACATCAGACAGACATCAGACAGACATCAGACAGACATCAGACAGACATCAGACAGACATCAGACAGACATCAGACGACCAATCACACAGACATCAGAAATCAGACAGAGACATAACAGACATCAGACAGAATCAAGAACAGACAATCAGAGACATCAGACAGACATCAGACAGACATCAGAACAGACATCAGACAGACATTCAGACATGAAGGCATCAGAAGACATCAGACAGAACATCAGACGACAATCAGACAGACAGTCAGAAACTGACATCAGACAAGACATCAACAGACTCAGACAGACATCAACAGACATCAGACCAGACATCAGACGACATCAGACAAGCATCAGACAGACATCAGACAGACATCAAGACAGACATCAGACAGACATCAAGACAGAGCATCAGACAGACATCAGACAGACATCAGACAGACATCAGACAGACATCAGACAGACATCAGACAGACATCAAACAGACATCAGACAGACACCAGACAGACATCAGACAGACATCAGACAGACATCATACAGACATCAGACAGACACCAGACAGACCATCAGACAGACACCGACCAGACATCAGACAGACATCAAGACAGAACATCAACAGACATCAGGAACGACATCAGACAGACATCAGACAGACATCAGACAGACATCAGACAGACATCAGACAGACATCAGACAGACATCAGACAGACATCAGACAGACATCAGACAGACATCAGACAGACATCGAATAGTGAGGACACACGCCGACGTCACAGAACCGAGCAAACAGCACGAGCTTCGAGTAGGCTCTCAGTCAACACAGGCGAGGGGGCTGCCGAGTGGCGGATGTGATAGCAGCTTCGTCGGCCTTGCGGTCGAGCCGGAGGTCACTCTAATGCGTCATTTTATTGGGCCAGATTTAGCTGCGATGTGTCACATAACTGTCAAATTTAATCCGGGTAAGCCTCGTGCTCGTCTTTTCCTGGGATCACGGTACAAGTGATACGCCGAATCCCCGGACATGAGCACCAGGAGTCCGTCAGGCCGTCACTTCAAGGGCAATCAGAAGGACACGGGCACTGCACATCATTTTATCACCATCGTATGCTCGTCACCAGAGCTCTCAGTATGCAGCTTTAAGACCTTCATTCGTGTAAAAGTGCACACAGATGCTTGAACAGACGTCAGTTAAACCTCAGACGAGCTATGCTTCGTGAAAAATTACCAAACCGCCGCCAAGTGAACTGCACCGCGCTAGCTGACGGAGTGTCAATAGCGAGTATCGACGCTTATGTTTGCCACTCGACATGTGTATCGGTAGCCCGCTATAGTTGGTCCCCGACACATCCGTTGTCCCTCAGTTGGCTACCGACACATCTCCCTGCATTCCGCCGGGTGTCGGTCACTGAAGTCTCGTTCCGTCTCTCGGCCGGTCATCACTGTCCCGGTGTCGCCAGAGGGCCGTTCCCGCTGCGAGGTGACCTCTCTCTCTCTCTCTGCTACTCTCTCAGGACCTTGTCTGTGGCCAGTTAGGTCCGTCTGTCGCCGACGTCTAATGTCTGACTGATTGGGCCAGACGTCCGGCAGAGTCTCCGGAGTCACCACGCAATGCGTTCGGACTGGCTCAAATCCATGAGTGGTCGTGCTGGTGGCATCATTTACCAAGTTTCCGGATCCTTCATCTGCAACTGTGGCGTCCTCCAGTCATTCTCGATCTTCATTCTCTCCCGCATAGGGGCAGGTTGTCCTCGCTTGCAGTAGCCTACTATAGACGTGGGTTGCCGCTCTTGGTCCTCTACGGTTTTAGCGGTTCTCATTCTTCTGGGTCGTTATCTGTTCCGTTCCTTGGTCGTCTGCTCAGCGAGATGAGAGAGCTTCGGGAATGTGCCGCTTAACTTGTTATTCTCGGTCCTACGTCCTTCCATGATAGGCACTCTTCATCTCGTCATTCTTGTCGTGCTTCCCTCCCTCTCACTCTCGTTTCTCTCTTCGCTCGTCTACTCAGTCTCTCTCGAAGGTCGACGAGGGAGCCGTCCGTGCCGGTTTAGCGACCGTCATCTTCCTGCGACCTGCGCCGAGCGGCGGTAATAGACAGGTGGTCTCCGGCTGAGACCGGGTCACACCGAGAGGGACCCGGGTCAGACGGGCGAGGCGGGAACAGGGAACGGGAGAAAGAAGGTGCAGTTGCGTGACTGTGCTGATTCGCAGCCGTGCTCGGACAGTCGCTGCTCGTGGGGTATGGTAAGATCAGTGTCAGAATGGAATGTCGCCAAAGGCTTGTGGTCATCGCTTAAAGAACTGTCTGAATACGAAAAGAGAGAGATAAGTCGTCAGACTTGTTATGATAAAGGACAGAATGGCAAGATATAATAGAGCATACAAAGTCGACCAGAAAAGACAATCCGTTGGAGAGCTTAAAGGAGTTCTTCAATAGCTGAGTGATATGGAACGTAGGAAAAGTAGAGAAAAGTTTAATGTAAAACCATTACATTCATGAGAGTAACAGAAATACGGAGAGACTTAAGGAGAGGCCGGAATTATTTGTCATCAGAGCCCATGACGCAAACACGGACTTCATGCACATTTTTCGTAGCAAGGACCGCCTAGAGGAGTAGTGCGGGAACGTAGACGACGCATTGGTGATGAGAAGATCCGCGGTTACGTACATTGAGTATATATGAACGCAGGTGTGAGGGACGATTACGTCTGAAGGTGCCTCACCGGCTTTCCAGGTCGAACACAAAAGCTGAGAGACGCACAGAAAGGTCTACACACAGATAACGCCTGCTATCGAAGTTGTCTAAAGCAGGAAGTGTGATTTATCAACACGACGCGACTGACAAGTTCGGACCTTCATAAACACCAGTCTTCAGCTGGAGGCTACAGCCGTACACGGGCCCATCTCGTCACGGAAGCGGTCGGCCGGAGCTGGCGCAGCTGACGAAGCCTCGGCAGCTTCAGAGCTATAGGGGCTGTGACAAAAAGCTCTGTGTGCGGTACAGAGACCGTGGGCACATTTGTGAGAGGGAAGAAATGAACATTGGATAACACTTGAAGATACCGAGAGAGAGGAAATAATCCGGAGAAACGGAACAGAGCAAGAAATGTGCCCGCGGTTGGAAGTAGTTGTGATGTTCTGCTTTCGGTCGTGACTCGGAAGCTGGTCGGTGGGGTGGGGGTGGCTAGTGAGCGAGTATAATATGTGCTGGAGGATGGCGGTGGCGGGGCGGTGGCGGGCGGCGGCGGACTAAGGCGTGGCGGTGGCGCTAAAGCGGCGGCGGCTAGGGAGTTCAGAGAGTGGGGTGAGGCAGTGGTGGAGAGGCGGCGTGGCGTGGCGGCGTGAGCGGTGAGCAGGAGGTTGGCTGGGAGGGGTGTCGCGGTCGGCGATCGGCCACAGAAGATAGTTGATATTCATCGGGGCCGCAGCCTCTGCACAAAGAGGAGGTCTGGAGGTGGCGGGGGATGTCAAGGTATCAGAACAGAGGACCCGAACCGATCCGAAAACATATTGCGCCGGAAAATGGACAATTTCAAAGAAAATTCAAAAGACGGCGGGCTCGGCCTGGCGCCTCAGTAGAACTTCATCCAGCAGAACCGTTCCGTAGAACTCCAGCGCAACAAATCTTCCTCCTCCGCAAACACTCAATGCTATTTTTGCGTTTCGTGCTCCTGGTTGGGGACGGTAATATCTACGACCGTTTTTTGCTTGGCCTCGGACAGACCTCTCGTCATTGAAACGGGCACGTGTAAATGGCCGTGTAGATGGCGCGTCCCGAAACAGGCGGTAGTACTGCCTGAATGACGAACGGTCGATAAGCGCTGTTGGAGGCCGAGATAGCTCTGCACCGATCCACTCGCTCACTCAGATGGATCAACTCGTGGTCTCACCAAGTATACACACTCATTGGGTATACAACGTAAGAGAGCGTGGCGTGCGCTCCACTGATCCACTGAATTCTATGATCAGAGGTGCAGCACACCGTTGAAACCGCACCGTACTAGAAAGCGGGCAGTTACCGGTACGCATTGTCCAAGTGTTCAATCCCATACCTCCTTTATGTGTGCCCGCCCACCGGTGACGCCGGTTTTTACCTATCACGACACGTTTGCCATGTTGAAATGTGATTTGTCTTTCAATAGATTTGAAATTTTTATTTTTATACGCCCTATTCGCATATTGTGTGCATGTGTTCTGTTCCACTTAACAAAATGATCTGTTATAATTTAACTGCTTATGTTTCAACACGAACGACGTCGTGTTATGCTTGGCCCGCAAGTCTTTATTATTGTAAATCATTGTTGGGATCCCGATTTCGAATCCCAACGCTGAGCTTGACTGGCATTTGCGTCACTGCTCCGAATTATGGGCCACGGCCATTGGGTTGGACAATTGCAGCCGCTTCTCATGGCGAAAACACAACTAGAGGCACGCCGCAGGCTTCCACTGCGGCCCTGATAGCTTATTCACAGCCACCGACTACCCAATTCATCCAGCCATGTGAGTGGCATCTGGATCTGAGTGGGTAGGCGTCGAGCCAAAATAGGGAGTGCAACACATGTGCGGTACGCTTCGGGCAATGATATGAGCCCGCGACTATGGTGCAGTGTGCGGCTCAACTCGGCTGCAACGGCCACGGATGAAAATACGAGCCCAGGTGGCTCCCGTAGTCTGGGTCTGGTGATCGATTCAATTCAGAGCGTTTGTTGGTCGCCTCGTGGGACTGCGGATGTTTACGGCGTTACCAGGACCGTAGACATGTTGTTCTGGCATCAAGACATATTGCTTTTCGCTGTCGTAAACAGACTCACGCAAATAAGAAAAACGTATGGCCTGATCTAAACATTGTCCTTGTTACTATAGGAATATAAAAACAATGCATCGGAAGACACGGCCATAAACAGATTCACACTACGGTTGAGGCCGTATAGGTCGAGGGCGGGCACACTAACCTTGGGCACGAAGTGGACCAAGCAAGACGACGAAGCAAGGACAATGCCGCCAACTTACATATACATAAAGCAGATGAGCGCAATCATGGCCATTTGTGAACAGTCATTAGCTAGATCCGAAAGGGACGAAACCGTGAGCCACGCATATTAGCGGCGGCAAGTGAAGGCAAATTACTCATATCTGGCAAACCAGAGAACCAAGGCAGAGAATTAAGCAGGTAATACTACTGTTGAACGCGCTTGAGCCAGTCTGAAATTTTCGAAGTACATTATAACAATTATACTAGAAACTAGAAGTTGTTGACAGTTCAATGAAAAAATAATTAAAATGTAAAATAAACAAAGCAAAATATGAAAATAAATAAGAATGTGGATATTTTAGTTGAATGCTCATGCAAAGGCATCTTGCCGAAATTGTCAGTAGCTGAGTTAACAACAATTATACCTACGCATGTCAAAATTATGTCAAAATTGCATTGAAATTGGTTGAGTATTTTGGTAAATAATGACGTTTTAGTGACGTCATGTTGGTGGCAAACGATAATTTTGTGAAACCTCGTAGAAATTAGAGTTTTGCAGCAAGTTACAAAACAAAAAATGTCACTGATAGGAAACGACATTCTTTTTTACATGGCAATCTTGGATTTCCGCAAAAATTGTTTTACCCCCCCCCCCCAAAGGAAAACAACTACAAAATCAACATTTTCCCAGATATTTAAAAAATAAAAACATATGTTAGGTGAGACAACTGAGTATGGACGATAACCAAACCAATATCTCTATTTTTGAGTGACCGAGTGATGGCTCCCTAGGCTAAGTGCAAGAAACTTATGACACCATTTTCTAAATCACGTTTTTTACTTTGTTGGACCAGATACGAACAAATCAATACCTTTTCTGTGTTTCTGAGACAAAACTGGTATAGGAGCATGCATTTGTATTAACATTTATTAATTTCTAATTTTTAGGTTTTCTGACAGCGCAAAATCGCTTTTCTGGACGTGTTTGAGTCAAGGTCATTCACAAGGTCAAGGTCAAGGTCATTCACTTGACCCGGAAGGTCGCCGTGGACCTGAAGCCTAAAATTAAATACCTTAAGACTCCTTACATGACAGGCAATATGCTGGTTCTTACCGCGTTGCTCTATGTTGCTTGGTTTGGAAGTAAACAGGGGGGCCTGTCAGGCTGTCAGCCCCCCCGTAGAGTGAAGGTGAAAAAGCTTCCGTAAGGCGAGGGTTAAAATCAGTTTTTGACCCTGACGGTGGCAGCGACCGGCAGCAACTAGTCCACACTGCGCAGCAGAGACAGCGGGGGTGCTGACCGGCTGACCGGACCGCCGTGGACTCCCGCCGGACGCATGTTACCGCGCTCTGAGCCGAGTTCGGCCACCCGATCCAGACCGGGCTCGAACCGCCTCGAACCGGCTACTCCGGCAGGTAGGGTACGCCATGCTCGCCACAGGATAACCAGGCGACAGACATAAGTCAGCCGCACGCGGTCGGTACAGTCACGAACACCCTCCTCGGCCAGAGCCGGGCCTCCCAATCCGAGCCGGAGCGGCACATTAGGAGCCCGGCTGGAATGCCGCGTCGCGCCTCACCAGGTGATACGTCTTCCCGAGCCGAGCGGCCGAGCCGCGCGGCCCAGTTCCTCCGCTCGTCTCCATATCTAAACGCCGCGCTCATTGAGGCCGGCCGGCCGGCGCGGCCAGTCGTTTTTTCTCTCTCCGGCGGCGGCGGCAGCGGAGGTGCTCTGCCCGTGGCCCGAGTGGCAGTGGCGATCTGCCCTGGCGGCGACGGAGACGGCGCGGCAGACCCGGCGCGGTGGCCGCGGCAGTGACCTGGTTCAGGCCGCCTGGGGGCAGATCTCCGCTGCCTCCGCCGCCGTCGCGGACGTCTCCACTCGGCGGGTAGGCCATTCCTGGCTGCTTATCGCGCCGCCGGCCACCGGAATGTCTGGCACTGGTGGTTTGTTTGTGCTGCCACAACCCGAACGGAAATGTGCCCGATAAGTGGGGCAATTTGCCGCGCCGTGAGCCTATTGTGCTGCAGCCGGGTACGATGCCATGCCGACAGTATTTACCAAGCTGTTTCGCGCACCGATATATGCCACGAGGGGCACAAAAACACGGCATAGGACAGCCATACCAGATTTTCAGTAAATAAGTAAGGGTGATTGTGCGCGATACGAGGACCCGATTTCCTCGTAATTTCCGATCCGATGGCCGACGATGTCGGAGGATACAATATTGACAGCTCCGCCTTCGGCCTCACCCAGCACAGAATCGGCGGGTCATGAAATGATGATCGCCTAATCAAAGCTGCACATACGGATTGGTTGGCGTGCAGTACAGCAAAGAAGACCATCGACAATAGGCAGTCCTGGCGATCTGCTGACCGGGCAGCCACCCTTCCCCCAGGCCACAGGCAGGGGTGACCTGCGGTTCGCCAGCTAGGCACTCTCAGTCACTGGCGCGTTATTAGCAGACCCACAGCTCCACCACAGAGGAGGAGGTGTCCGGCTAGAGGACCCTCCACAGTCCACACCCCGGGGACCACAGCAGAACGCAGCCTCGGCGCTAATAACCCGTGCAATTACCGCCTGTCAAGCTCAGCAGCGCGTGTGTCGGGCGGGGGAAGGAGGCGGGTACGGAGCAGAGGAAGAGGAAGCGGGGGTGGGACAGTGGCCACCGCCACACCACAGGCGCTGCTGTGTCAGGTGGGCGCAGCTGACAAAAGAACTGCACGGGAGGTCGCGCTAATAGCCAGCTTATCTCGAAGACGCCCGGCGGTTCGTGATGAATGTCTACATTATGGAGATGTTCGCGGCCATTCAAAAACTAGGCTGACCAATAATACAAATAGGAATTGCGCTCACTGGCTCCACACATATGAATCGCGCTCCCTGACCCCAATCGTCCAAATCGCCGACCACAAATGCCCTGGGCAAGCCCAGTCAGTGTTTGGTCATAGCCACAGAGGCAATGCGCGCTGGAGCCATTGTTTAGCCGAAAACAATTCCAGGCAGGGATTTCGTCATAGTCGCTCTGCCTCGCTGAGTGGCACTGGCCGGCAATGATATCAGTCACGAGGCTTCTTTCAGCCCGCTCCTCCTCCACAATAGCTCTGGACAATTCACCGTGCATCCGTAGGCCATTCAGTCGCTGAAAGGTGTCGGAGGGACTGATAAAACGGCTACATGGTCTGTGCCCACTGCCCAAGGCCATCTATACAGGCAATGATTGAGAGTCGCACGCCCACTGCTTTTTAAAAGCGCGACATCTGACAAGGCACTGACAATTCACGAAGCCAATGGCGCAACGAGGCGCCTTTTAATTCGCAAGTCACCACCTTTGTCAGCACTCGATAAACCCCAAGCAGCCTACAGCCTGATTGAGTAACTCCCACGTGACCCCGCATGCCAGGTCAGATGAGGTAAGACGAATGCCCTTTGCCTGGGTCACAGCCAGGAGACAGGGGCATCTCACTTCAGTTTAGTACAGCGTCTCCTAACACACTGCCTGACTTGCACCGCTGCCCAGTCAGGCATACTCCCCGCAAGTCAGGCGCGCAAACTCACATCATATCACGTACGTCGTACATACATCAAACGGAGACCGGACTGGCCTGGACGTGAGTGCCATCCCTGTCCGCCCCCTCCCCCTTCCCCTCCCGGTCACCGCTCCAGAGTGAGCGGCCGGTCACGTCTTCAGAAGGGCCGGGGCCGGGTATAACCGAACGGCAGAGGGCTGTACAGAGGGCTGCAAGGGAGACTGGCCGGGCCGGGTACAGCCGGGCGGCAGAGGGCTGCAGAGAGGGCTGCGAGAGAGACTGGTGAGAGAGCTGCGGCCGATTCCGATCAATAGTGGGGAGAGGGAGGGGACGGGGAGGGGCGGGGTGGCAGGGAGCTGCTGTACAGTCTCCGCCACCCACGTGCCGACCGCAGGCAGCGGCGGCGGCGGCGGTGCAGAGTCGGACGAACTGCATTGGGAGGCAGGGAGGCAGAGCTGCACTGAAAGGCAGGGAGACAGAGCTGCACTGGGAGGCAGAGAGGCAGAGCTGCACTGGGAGGCAGGGAGGCAGAGCTGCACTGGGGAGGCAGAAGAGCAGAGCTGCACTGGGAGGCAGAGGAGGCAGCAGCTTGCACGGGGGGCAGGGAGCAAGAGCTCACTGGGAGCAGAGAGGCAAGCCTGCACTGGGGGGCAGGGAGGCAGAGCTGCACTGGGAGGCAGGGGAGGCAGAGCTTGGCACTGGGAGCAGAGAGCAGAGCTGCACTGGGAGGCAGAGAGGCAGAGGGCTGCACTGTGGGCAGGGAGGCAGAGCTGCATGGGAGGCAGGGAGGCTCAGAGGCTGCACTGGGAGGCAGAAGGCAGTAGCTGCACTGGGAGGCAGAGAGGAGAGCCATGCACTGGGGGGCAGGTGAGGCAGAGCTGCACTGGGAGGCAGGGAGGCAGAGCTGCACTGGGAGGCGCGATGCGAGCTGTGCTGGGTGACGTGATCAAGATGTTGGTGGAAGATGAAGGAGTGAGAGTTAAAATGTTAAGCCGTGTTTCCAGCAATGAAGTTACGAGCTTCGAAGCGTTTTACATTATACGTATATTCAAAAGGGTATTACATACGTATTACATTATACATTGCATCGCGTCGCTTTAATACAATGTTTAAAACAGAAGCATATCATTACGCATATAAAAACGAAAAAAAATACGTCGAAACGCATTCATCAGCGGAAAACACTAGCTATGAATATGACGACTAGAATATAAACCCTGAAGCGGACGACCTCGCACCGTTTACCAGATTAAAACGATTCAGGTCCAGAAATACCGGCGGAAGGATTACTGCAGCTGAACTGAGCCGATGCCAGCTCATGGAATGTTGGTAACACTGCTCTGTGATGATTCGGCTGAGCTGTGAAGCGGTGCAGGGCTGGAGTGCAATCAGCGAGCGGTACCGTGCCGTGCCGCCGCTCGCCGCCCCGTGCCGCCCCGTGCAGTACCGTGCCGTCCCGTGCCGCCCCGTGCAGTACCGTGCCCGTCACGCCAAGTCTCCAGTGCACGTGTCCCTCTACAATACAGCTCCTCCGCCCTGTACAACGGCCGAGATGTGACTAATGGGGTGAGACACGTGCCGGAGCTTCCAGAGGTGAAGCAATGGGCGTCACAGCGACGAACCAGCCAGGCACATCCGCGTGACCGGACAGTCGTGATGACGGCGCCGCATTCGACTCATACCACTGAGGTCGCCTTCCACTACGCTGTGGAGGGAGCGCGTGAGGGAGGACTTCCCACGGTCACGGCCGTGTGAGAGCGGTGCGTCACACTGACAGGAACGTGACGGAGCCCACAGCGGCGGATCCCAGCCTCGGTCGCGCTTCCTGGATCTACCGCTCACGAGAGACGCTCCGAGGGAGATGGCCAGATAACGGTGATCACCGGCGTATATCTCCCGTCCGACAGAGCCAGCTACACCGAGGCCCCTCGTCAGGTGAGCTACACCGGCCTTGCTCGGGAGGACACTATCAGGACAGAATTGCTGACGAATCCACACGTCCGTGAGAGAGCTGGTTGAGTACCTTAGTTAGAAGCTTCTTGTGAGTCGCACTGCTTCTGAAAGCCCGCTATTCAGGTCAGGTATTCCCAGTCTTACAAGTTACAACACTAAGAGTGAAGACTACACACAAACCAGTCCAACTTGGTTCATTGCCAAATACAGGACTGAAACATAAGCAGGTGCCTGGACCGCGGTGAAGGCCGAGAACTCGCCGTCTCCGTCTGATCCTCTCGGAGATCCCACAGGACGGCGTGCAGTACAAGGGAGCGGCCATAGTCCCGCTCAGACGGGCCATCGCTCCCTGGAATGTGCTACAGGCCGGTCCGTGGTCCGCCCCGCACGGGGAGCGGACTGCAGGTGTGGGGGAGTGGCGACCACAGCGCAGGGCGGGCCGACCTACCGTCAACCTCACGAGATCGGGTCAGGAATCGGAGCAGCACGAGACCGGGTCGAGGAGGACACGCGAAACGCGGCGCCTCTCTCGGAGAAACACGTGGCGCAGACAGCAGCACGTGCAGAATGATTTCATACTGATGAACGGATGAATGAACTAACATTCATTGATATGCAATGAAGAGTAAAAAGCACTGAGACAAACCAAACATGCTTTCATTTCCAGTACGTTCCAGTCCTGACTTATAAAACTGGTTTAACGTTTGTCGCAGTTGCTCAAGCGCACAATAACTCCATGTTGGCTATAGGATGTCAGTCAGCCCGGTTTCATTCTCGGCAACAGCGGCGGTAACTGCCTGACACAGGGAAACACGTGACGACCCGACCTTGATCGCTTGTCAGTTGCGAACAAGTATTGATAAAGATGAACAAGTCACTGTCTTAGTACACAGAGAATTCGCGAACATTACCAGACATCCGATAAGGCTGACCGACTTAAACTCACACCGCCGAGTCCTTAAAGAACTCGGAAGTGACTGTAGCTACGAGTCCTTAGCGACAATCAGTCCGCCGAATCATGTCACCGCAGCGCGAGCCCTGTTTACACCCCACCCGGCGCTACCTGATTCACTGCACGGCGGCGCCGGACAGCGGCACAAAAATCACCACCGACACGGTCGGCCACAGGTGGCGTGCACCAAACTGTGTCGCCAAGGACAGGTGCAACATGCAGGCCGCGCTGACCAGCGGCGTGGTACGCGTGCAGTAGCAGCACATTACCTCATCGGCAAAACCTCGACCGCCTCGGCACGCCTCCAGCCGACCTCCGTGCCACCGCACGCCGGGCTGCGCGCCTCTCGAGGACTCCTCCACTGACCCACGGCAGCGCCCGAGGAAGAGGCAGCGGTAGAGGCAGCGACAGAGGCAGCGGCAGAGGCAGCGGCAGAGGCAAAGGCAGAGGAAGAGGAAGAGGTAGAGGTAGAGGTAGAGGTAGAGACAGAGACAGAGACAGAGACAGAGACAGAGACAGAGACAGAGGCAGAGGCAGAGGCAGAGGCAGAGGCCAGAGGCCAGAAGGCAGAGGCAGAGTCAGAGGCAGAGCAGAGGCCAGAGGCAGAGGCAGAGGCAGAGGCAGAGGCAGAGGCAAGGCCAGAGGCAGCGACAGAGGCAGCGGCCAGAGGCCAGCGGCAGCGGCAGAAGCAGAGGCAGAGGCAGAGGCAGAGGCAGAGGCAGAGGCAGGAGGCAGAGGCAGAGGCAGAGGCAGAGGCAGAGGCAGAGGCAGAGGCAGAGGCAAAGGCAGAGGCAGAGGCAGAGGCAGAGGCAGAGGCAGAGGCAGAGGCATAGCCCAGAGGCAGAGGCAGAGGCCCAGAGGCAGAGGCCAGCCTCGGAGAGTACAGTCCAGTGCGTGACAGCCGGGCGCGGCCTGACCGAGTTCCATTCGACGGCCCTCGAAAGCCCTCGACACGCAGCGGCGACGGACACACGCAGGCTCGCCATCGACGGCGTCACCGTCCAATCACATTATTTTTTTGCAAAACAGGCACGGACCGGGTGGCGGCGGGGGCGGCGACGGACGCGGGGCGGGGGCGGGAGCGGGCGGCGGCGGCGGTGGTGGTGGTGGTGGGTGGCTGCAGCGGGCTGGGGCCGCGAGGCCACCGCGGTCATGTGACCCACATCCGGCTGTCGTCGGTCGCAGTGCACCATGCTGCCGGGCTGCAGCTCCGGGCAGAGCGCCACACAGTAGCAGCGCCGCCGCCAGGAGGCCACCGCACCTGCTGTAGGGCGGCCGCTGCCAACGACTCTCCGACCGCAACGTTCGTTAGAAAATTGGATTATTACTTCAAATCGACCGGACGCAGGCCCAAAAAATATAGCCGTAAATTTGCATCACATTCTGCATATAAATATGTTATTCCGAAAGATAGATTCAAGTTAAAGTTGATAAGCGTTCCACGCTTTTATAGCGTTCGGTATTTCAGCAAGCAAAGTACTCGGTAACAAATTAACGTCCGAGTTCAGGTCAGCCTGCCTACGCATGTTATTTTGTCATGAAGGTATGTAATATGTTTCCTGCCACTCTATCTTTTTGCCGCAACATGTGCACAAACTTGTATGAACCAAGACAGTTGAGGCATTTGAAAAAGTGCATTAAAATCGGCAGATTAGTTTGGCCCACGACGGCGACTTATTTAGTGTGGCACGACTCATAACAAAATTACGGTTTTCTCCATGAATTTTAGCATACCTACAGGTATTCAATGCATAAAAATGTAAACATAAAACGTTCATTTGCACCGTTTTCCCATAATCAATTAATACACATTTCAGAAAACCGTGATAAAATCGGCGGATTAACTTGGCCCCCTACGACGGCATATTTAGTGTATGCTTTTTGTTGAAAGGCCATTCAACGATAATTATTCAACGTTTAACAGAATGGAAAGATAACGCCAGATATGTTGCGCTTCCAATGTTGAAGGGAAAATACCGATCATAAATGCCAAAAGTAGTAAATGTACCTTTTTTATTTACCCTCTAATAAAAAATATATATTTCATTTTTAAATTGAGACTCAATCAATTTCATACCATACATGTTGCAATAAATATTGCAGAGCATGGATCAAAAGGTGAATATTTCCCTTGAAATGATGGCCAGTGAAGCTGCCGCTGAGAAAATGACTCAGTCCAGCTACTCTGGGAGCAGCCAGGTTTTAAACGCAGCTCGAATCGTACACAAACAAACGTCATACAGAAAGAAAACGCTGCCGCTTATTGCAGCCCCATGTGTCAACAGCGCAGTGCCGCTCGGTAAACGAACAGACACACATGCCTCTTGCGCTTCACCTTGTTCACACGTTATCGATTCGCAATACGGCAGGTGGGGTCGGAGGGGGGGGGTGTTATGCAAACGTAGACTCAATCCTATCATAGTTTCTACACTCACTGGCCGGCTCTGCGGCGCTCTGTCTCCTAAGTTCTCAAACATACCGTTACCTGGACTGGGCTGCGGGGTGCCAAGCCCGCGAGGAGCTACCAGCGCCATCTCTGGACGCTCCGTGTAAGCTCGTTGCAAACGCAGTGCCGACAGCAGCCGACCCTGCCAGGCCTGGCTCGGACCTGTTCGGCGTCAAGGCCGTCCGATGGCCGCCCGGCCGGCCTGCCGGGCTGGGGCGAAGGCTGCTGCGGCTTTCTCCCGACGGTCAGCACACGGGCAACCTCCGAACCGCAGAAGGTAACCGGGAGAGGCGACCTCCGCACCGCAGAAGGTAACCGGGAGACGTGACCTCCGCACCGCAGAAGGTAACCGGGAGAGGCGACCTACGTAGCAGAAGGTATCCGGGAGAGGCCCATGAGGCCCCAGCCGCCACCGCTGCCGCCGGCCGCCGCCAGCAGCAGCCAGCAGCAGAGCGATCAGCAAAGTTGGCCGAGCCCGAGAGCTTGGACAGCTCGCAGAGGACCAATACAGGATAGTCACAATGACTGGGCAGAGTCAATATACCTCTGAGAGGTTACCGGCGTGGCCCGGGTGGTCACAAGCGTTCAGTGTTCACAGTAAGCCCAGACGACTAACCTGTACCACAGATGACCAAGGGTAACCACAGGTGACATGAAGTCATTCAAACAGCTGCCAGCCGGCTTGAAGGGCAAGTGACGAGAGACGAGAGACCATGGCGACCGTGACGAGAGACCATAGCGACGTGACGAGAGACCAGACCATGGCAACAAACAAGTTCAAGGCTGAAGCAGCCAGCGTCTTTATCAGAAGTTGTCATCCCACCGCTGACTGACGTTAGGTCAGGCCCACTTCCATACATGGCAGAAATATACAGAGCTGGGACCAGTTTTATGCATCAGACAGGACACACCTACCAGCTTAAAAGTCGTAAAAGTCGTAAACGTGTGACAAAGGACGGCATCGGTACTCTTATGTAAAGTACCCGAGGACCGTTAGGTCCAAACCCATCCCATACAAAGGACAGCAGTCCAGTTTTTTTGCGTGACATTAACCGATAGATTCATAGATCATTCGATTAGGTTGTATGCACTTTGTCACGAGTTACAAGGGTACACTGGCTAGATCAGAATTAATAAGACGGACTCGAGTGTAAACGGGGGCGTAGTCCCCGCCGTAACAAATCCCCAATCATGCAGAGAGCACCCTAATCGCCACTAAACCTGCCATCACTTTAAAAGCCCAGCTGACCCTGGACGGCGGTAATAGATTAGCCCCCGGTCCCATCACAACATGGACCGTATGCCGGGCAGCACTCGGCCCCCATTAGAATGCAGAGGCCGTTGCGTAAGCCGCGTGGAGGTCGACGGGGCGGCGGTCAACACTGGAGTCCGGCCACCACAGGCACCCGCAGGTCGACCCACGCATGTTGTGTGTTTCATGAAACAGAGCTATATTCGGCGGCGCCGCGGTGTGAAACAATGGCAGAGCAAGGCCGATTGACCGGGCCATTGACAACCCACCGTACGGCGGAGCGGCTGAGGTCAGCGGTCATTGGCAGCCGCCGAGTGGAGAGGAGAATGGAGTGGAGCGAACGAAGAATGGGCTTTGTTCACGGGTGTGCTTGATAACACGTGGCCCCAAGTTTGACGCGTGCCAATATTTGCTTCTCTTTAGAGGTCAGGAACATGCGGAGAGGGAAATAAATGTCTGAGTCCGCTGATGTTCGGCGTCAAGGCCAGGCGAAGTTATTAGCGCCGCCGCCGCCGCCGCCGCCGCCGTCGCCGCCGCACAGGAAGAGAGCCAATTAACACGCGCCACCAACCATGTCAGTTCCGGGGCGACTTTACGGCGAGGGTAGGTGGATGCGTATTTGCAGTCATCAATCCCCCCCCCCCCCAACCCCATAGTCGTTACATGTTCGTCACTGATCAAAAGGCGCTACTGTCAGACAGCCTTGCTAACCGGTAATATCTACAAAAGAACGCACGCGGATTTGTCCCCAAAATGTCACCGATTTGGTAAGGGAATTTCCTCATTACCAACTCCGGTATTTAAAAGAAATCCCCGGTTTCTCTCGCTGACCGGCGGTGTAAGTTGCATCACCACTATTTTATACAAGCAGAACCATTAGTAACAGAATCAGAGTACAAAACCACAGCGAATCAGACCGCATAGACCAGACAACACAAAAAAAAATCACGGAAGAACGATACTGCGGTCGCACCTCAGACAGCATCAACTATATCACGGACCTCGTCTCATTCTGTGTCCGGCATTCTGACCGGACCCGGTACGTGCCGTGCCGTCCATGTGCCGCTCGCCTGTCAGCCTTCCGTCCCGCCTGTCGTCCAGCCTGTCGTCCACCCACGCACCAATCCCCCTGGGCGGCTGCGTGGGCGCTGCCTAGTAAATAGGATTTGCCGAGTTAGCTTGGCCCCGCAGGACGGACAGCGGTGCCGTGATTGGGAGCGGCGCGGCGGTGTCGACGGGGAGGACGGCAGCCTGCAGATTGTGCTGACAGGGAGCCGCGGAGGGGCTGACAGGGAGGGGCCGGTAGAGAGCCTCCCAGGCGCGTCAGAGGGGCCGGTAGAGAGCCTCCCAAGGCGCGTCAGAGGGGCTGGTAGAGACGTGTTGAGGGGACTCAGAGGAACCGCGCCAGACAGGCATGATTGTCGGATATGCTTTGCTGACGAAAGTTATACAAGACTATCCTCAAATGTACTCCGGATAGGAATGATTGTCGGATATGGTTTGCTGACGGAAGTTGTACAAGACCATCCTCAAATGTATATTCCTCCGAACCCCTCCGAATAACGAATCGACCAGTTTCTCTTGGCAATGAGGCAGGTCGAATCATCAGGTCATGTGTCTGAGACCACGGACCAACCAACCCTGCATTGGTTTGATAAGCACTGGACCATCATCTCCATTTTCAGACGCCGTTCAACCTGCTGATAAGTCGGCGGAGCTAAGCCGCGACTCCAACAGAGGTACACTTCATAAGAGAACCAGCTGGCTCGGCGCGTGGTCCTTACACGGCCGGCCGGCCACCCTCAGATGGTGCCACCAGACGGTGACAGCGGCTTCCAAGTGGGAGGCTGTCGAGCTCGACGGACCACAGTCAGACAGACAGGTAATGGATGCCACGACTCACCACCGTGACCGGACGCCGGAACTGGCGGCCACGGGACTCACCCCAGGGAACCATCGCAGGGCCGCCTCCAGGACCCACCTGCCGGGCCTACCACTGGGGCCCACCCTCGAAATCCTACACCGAGACCGTCCCTGCCGGGGCCGGGCCTACCTACCACAGGAAGGGGTCTACTAGATAGAGCCAACCCCTTGACCCACCGCAGTGACCCACTGCACCAACTCGTCGAGGAGACCCGCTGCAGGTGACGGCACGCGTGAGTCACAGAGGTCGCCGAATGACTGACCCTGTCCGGCCTGCGCCACCGGTGCCACCTCAAAGTCACGCGCTGACACGCTCCGACAGGTCCTGTCACTCCGGCCGTGGCGGCCAGTGACAGTCTGCGGTGACGGAACGCACGCAGCGCAGTGCGCAGTGAACCGCTGCGAGAGAGAAAAAAAGGTGACTTGCATGAAAAATACGAACGTCTACCTTGCGTTACACGGGTTTGAGGATAGGCTGAGCCTCCGCGGTCATTTCCAATTATCCCATGCCATATACGGATCGGTTGTGGTTCTGGGTGTTTGATGGTACGACCAGCGCCCGTGTGATTTTGTTGCCGGTCTGGGACTGCACTGGCACGTGTTGATTTATATAGCTCCGTGCGAATCCGTCGACAGACAGCCAGTTCTGCACCTCAGCAGCGTGTCTCCACCGCACCAGCCGACTCAGGAGGAATTGGGCCATATATAACCGGTGGTATCTGCTAGCGGCGGCGCGCGTCGCAAATATATCACATGATTGGGCCGGGGCCAGATCATGATTGATGTAATACGAGGCCCATACAAACTGGCCGAGCATGCCGAGAATGATGCCGCAAACGCGCTGCAGCCACCTCTAAGTCGCCCCAGCCCAGCGAGACCGACGAGCGGCCTCCAGAGCGAGACCTTCAATGGGTGAAACTGACCAGACACCATGAAAAGGCAAAAACGCCCCGCCACGAGTGTTGCAAATCATAGCGCACGCCTACGCAACCGTTCACTGCAATCTGCAGATGCCGCGCAATACGTCCTTCAACGGCCAGGTGCCATTGAGGTGCCATGAGGGCGGCGAAGCCGCGCAGGAAAGCTGCTCAGCTGCCTTTTTCTCACAGATATTAAACAAACATAGCCGCCGGATTGCAGCCCCACATAAGCTAGCAGCGGACCAGCAGCGGACCGGCAGCGGACCAGCAGCGGACCGGCAGCGGACCAGCAGCGGACCAGCAGCGGACCAGCAGCGGACTCGCAGCGGACCAGCAGCGGACCAGCAGCGGACTCGCAGCGGACCAGCAGCGGACCAGCAGCGGACCAGCAGCGGACCAGCAGCGGACTCGCAGCGGGATCGCTGCAGCAGACCGTGGTCGACACTCAGCACGTCAGCAGCACGTCAGCAGCGACACAAATGACAATCCGCGCCGCGGTCACCTTCACCCGCAGCTAACCAGCATGGCATGGCAGTGGCACCGGGCTCGTCGGGAACCAAGCGGCCGCAGTCCACCGGAGCCAGCACCGCGCGCTGCCCAGAAACCCAGCACCGCCACGGCGCCGCCGAGTTCAGCACCGTTGAGCTCGGCCGGCGCCCGAGTGACCTCAGCGACCCTGGGTGACCCGCAGCTGAGCCGGGTCAGAGCCGGGTCAGCGGTGGGGGCGGCGACACAGCTGATCCCGCTGGCCACCACCGCTGTCGCCTGACCGGCCGGTTCGGTCGGGTAATCTGTGCGGCTGGATCACGGTTGTGCCTCCAGCCGCAGCCGTCACACCGGAACACAGCCGGGTCACCGCCGGTCACCGCCAGGTCACCGATGGTCACTGCCGGGTCGGCCGGGGTCACGGCCGACCGCTGGACAGATTGGCGGTCCGGTGTATGCTAACGGGTGGCGCGACACCGCGGCCGGTGAGCCGCCCTCCACAACGGCGCGCCGCGACGGACACTTGATGTCCGGTCACTCACCCGCCGGCCACATCCGTGCCGAATCCCGGCCAGCGCAGCGAGCGACGTGTGACACGTGAGACGTGTGACACGCGACATGCGAGACACGAGATATGTGACGTGTGACGCGTGACGCGCAGCATCCCCCATACCTGCGTCAGCGGCGGCGACACGTCACGCTGCCCGTCACGCCGCGTTATCCCCGGACGGACGGTATCCCCGGCACCCACCTGTAACACATGGAAAAAATCTGTCAGTTGTGGCACGCCCTGATAGGCTGTAAACACATGGTAAGTGACTGTCAGTGAGGTGGCGCGGCCGGCACGTCGGCTATTCTTGGCAGGCATTTACCGGGCCAGCCACAGACGACCGCATCTGTTTGACAATCTCCGCGCCCCGCGGTAAGGCACACATCTCACGCGTGTCAATGTGTCGCGGGGGTCAACAAGCTAGGTAGAGTACACCACCCTGCCGCCAGCCCCATCGGCGTGCCTCCACCGTGAAGCAGGTGCAATTCATGACGCGGAACCCCTTCCCGACAGCCAGCACCGGAACAGATGGTGCACCGCGGGGAGGGAAGCGGTGGCTGAGGAACCGATGGTGCACCGCAGACCGGGGAGCGGTGTCTGAGGAACCGATGGTGCACCGCGGGCACCCCAGTCCCCTCCCCCTCCCCGACACCATAGTCTCCGGGAATATGGCAGCAAGCTGACCCCGATGAAAAAAAATGGGTAGCGGTGGCCGAGGAACTGATGATGCACTGCGGGCTGGGGAGCGGTCACTGAGGAACCGATTGTGCACCGCGGGCTGGGGAGCGGTCACCGAGGAACCGATTGGCGTACGCGGGGGAGGGGAGCCGTGCTGAGGAACTCGATGGTGCCCACCTTGAGGCTGGATAGGCGCGTCAGCCAGGAACCGATGGTGCACCGCGGGCTTGTGGCGAGCGCGCTCACCGAGGAGCAGATGGTGTACCACGGGAGGGGAGCGGTGCTGAGGAACCGATTGGTGCACGAGGGCTGGGGAGCGGTCACCGAGGAACCGATGGTGCACGCGCGGGCTGGGGAGCTCGCGCTCCACCGAAGGAACAGATGTGTACCGCGGGGGAGGGGAGCGGTGCCCTGAGAACCGATCGCGTGCACGCGGGCTGGGAGCGGTCACCGAGGAACAGATGGTGTACCGCGGGGGAGGGGAGCGGTGGCTGAGGAACCGATGGTGCACCGCGGGCTGGGGAGCGGTCACCGGGTCGGGGATGTGCGCAGCACACAACACCGACTGACAGCGAAGCGCCGCGTCTGTTTACTCTCTGTATATTGCCTCTGACACAGCTCGCTCCATAATTGGGTTCGCCGCCTGTGAAGAGAGCGCTCTCCAAACAAGCAAATACACTGACGAGCGCTGTGTCTTCCGAAACAAGACTCGGGTCGGCGGGTCGGCTGGGATGATTAGCAGTGAGCTGCAGCTCTGAGGCGGACAGACACAGCGGGCTGGCGGAGGGCAGTGCAGAGCAGGACAGACAGGGCAGAGAGGGTGGCCTCGTGACGCACGGCTCGGCCAGCTCAGTGTCGGCTCCGGTGTCCGCCACGCGCCACACACGACACCGCCTCGTGCCGCCCCGCCGCCGCAGCCCGCCCACCGCCTACCGCCGCCGCCCGCCGCCGCCGGCTCAGCTTACATGGACCCGACGCCCTCTGACCCTTCCCCTTCCCCGTACCCCTGGTACCGCCGTCCCGGGTCAGCAGTGGCCGAGCTCGGGCTCAGAGGCGGCTACAGCTGAGCTCAGAGCTGCCTCGGCCGGCTACAGGTGAGCTCAGAGCTGCCTCGGTCGGCTACAGGTGGGGTAGCGTGATACGGTCAGCGCTCGATCAGCCGCCTCGGAGCTGGCGCCGGCTGGCTGAAGGGCCCGATCGCAGAACCATCCTCTCTCCAATGGGGCTTCATTTATAGTGGCAGCCATGACGCCGCCCGTATCGCCGGGCCCAGCTAAGCGGCCGTGCTTCGGAGCAGGATCCGGCGATCTGCCAGCAATGGCAGACACATTCCGATCGTACCTTCTCTGGGAGCCACTTATACCGGCTGAAGTCCACACACACACACAGCGAAATGCTCCAGTTGTCTGGGCCTGGGATCCTGACATGCCCTCTGTCTGTCCTGTTTCTCTGCAGAGGAACAGTTACAGGACAGGCAGAGAGCAGGAGATGAGGGACAGGAGAGTGAAACTCCGTCCAACACCAACGTGCATTTTTTATGACACCTCCAACTGCGCTGGATTGATGCCCGTCCCAGCTGCCCGCTGTACCCTGCAGTGACCTATTGTTAGGACCCAGCCGCTCCACTGCCGGCCGCCCCAGAACTGCCCGAAATGGCAGCCCGGTGGAGGGACGACCCTCCCGAGGGCCGTTACCGTCACGTGCGATTGCCTGGAGTGGCCGCGGTCGGCAGTGGACAGCGGCCGTCAAACGGCAGTGGGCAGTGCCGGGCACACATTGGCCCGGGTTCACTCTGGTCAGTGACGTCACACCACTGCTGTCGGGTCCCTGAGGACGGGGGACGGGGATACGGCAGACGAGGGATGGAGCGTGGCTGCCGCTGGCGGAGGAAAGGACAGAGGAGGTGGAGCGTGGCTGGCGGAGGAAAGGACAGAGGAGGTGGACGTGCTCAGTCCCGGAGACGGTGGTGGTCCGCAGCCAGAGCTCCGCCACGCACCACTGGTCACTGATCACTGGTCCGTCCCGGAGCTGGCACGGTGACAAAGCCAATGATGCCTGCGGCGTTAGTGAAGCTGACATAATGGCAGCTTAAGCCCTACCGGACGGCAGCAGAGCTAGCGGCCGGTAATCCGTACATAGCTGATCGGATCTAATATTGGCGCAAGAAGGTCTTGCCAAAAATTTTTTGTTTTTTTTGTTTTTTTTATGCTGCACAACGCATCGTGGCCATCCATTTTGACTTCAACAATTATGCTACAGCAACAGCCACCAACTTAACCTGAAATAACCGCAGCACAACTTAAACCTTGAATGTGAGCTTTCTTGTTAAAAAGAGACGATCATAAGACATACTCAAGGGACATATTATGTAACGTCTATATGCTCAGCATCCTGTTTCCCAGCCAAGAAGAGGAGCAGGAAAATGCAGAGGAAATCAAGTGCAAGGAAATCGGATCTCGAGAATCGTAGCTGGCGAGAACGGTACTTCTGACACACAGGGAAAATAAACGAATGGAATAAAAACGGGCGTCGGCCTGCGATAAAAGGCAGACCTGATTGGCTTCTGTAGAGGCAATGTAGTTATTATATATAGTGCTGCGGTCAAGTTCCAGGCAGGGAAGACCGAGGACTGAGCTGCAGAGGTTTCCACCAAACCGAGTCACTGGCCGGTAAAACGGGAAGCAGAACGCCGTATTAAATAGAAAATAACGTTTACCTTGTTCAGGGAATGTTATGCATCCTGCAAAGGGAATTTGCGAATTAGGCATGACGGTGCAAACTGCTTTCAAGCATTACTGTTAGTTAGATATTTACTACTTCTCCCATTTCACACCAAACCAACGTCAATTTCAGCTCTTGTCTGAAATATATTCCATCCTAAGTCAACGCGACAGTGCATTCATAGCAACAAAGCTCATTTTATATGCAGATTCAACATTAACAGAATAAGCGCATTGACTCCAGCTAGCCAGTTACCGCCATTGTTCTCCTGATTGAATCAACGCGCCACTATGGTCTCTGTCTCTGAAGATTAGGTACAGCGCCAGCGGCGACGGCGGCGGCGACAGATATGTTCGCTATCGTCGGTCGCAGGAGATGACTTGGCGACACGCACCTCTGATCTGCCGCCGCCACGGCCTTCTCCACCGTGAGCCACTCAAGGAAGAGTGGGTGGGGAGAGAGGCTGACGCTACCTCCCATGACAACGCTCCCATTCACGGCCACAGCCGACCGGGCCCGGCGCGGCCCACCTCTAGATAGAGGTGTAGTGCACGCATTGTCCAACGCCGGCGAGGTGCCCAGGGTCTGCACGAGCGTCCGTCATCTGGATGAGAAGACGTAGCTTATAGAAACAAACACAAACCTCCGCATTTCATAACGGCCCGATGTTAACAGTTTCTAGCTGGCATCCTCATATCTCCGTCGTAATAGTACCGCAAGACGAGCTGACACGTCCGGCTCATGGCTGGAATACAAATTGGCCCGTTTGGAGGAGCACAGTATATGAGAGATAGCGCCTAGGATCGAACTGGCTCGGCGTGCCGTACGGGAGACGTGCCGAGATTGAAGAGTCAGCATGATGACGGGGCAGCGGGTACCACGCCGCGTGGTTAGTAGAACGGCGCCCCGACGTCTGATGGCACACAATCAGACGGCTGACGGTGATGTCACGGTGACGTCAGGTGTCTGTGTCTGACGTCACCGGTGCTCGACATCATGATACGTCATACGTCAGCGTTCAGGGTTCGTGACAGTGATGGACGGCGGAGCAGACGGCGACATTCGTCAAAATACCACGACCTGGCCAGTGACGGCTACACTGTGAATAGCGGACCAAGAGCACGTTCCCGAAATGGTTCTGGTTCAGACTTAAAATTCATTTCGCCGATTGACGCATCGGTATTACAAACAAGCTTATCGTAATATAGCATTAACATACAAAGGAATACTGATGAAAAATCAAACCGGATTAAGGGCAACAGTTAACACTGGAAATAACAACATCGCGAAAGGCTTATCATGACTACGTCACAGCCTGACTACGTCACAAGCGTTGTGTCACACGCATCACGGCCTGACGCCGACGTTTGTCCGATTCAGTTGACAGGCACGCATGACACGCGGACACTTCACGTGCCTGCTCCAATTCACTTCAACGCCCAGAGGCGTGTGTCATCACGATAACATTCCTCTGGCCAAAGATAACGCATGCAAGGTTCATTCAGAGATTGTCAAATCTCGGGAGGAATCTCGAGATGCCAAGGTGTCAGAACTATTGT
This sequence comes from Semibalanus balanoides, assembly GCA_014673585.1. Lineage (NCBI taxonomy): Eukaryota > Metazoa > Arthropoda > Thecostraca > Balanomorpha > Balanidae > Semibalanus > Semibalanus balanoides. The sequence continues at coordinate 36,437 of VOPJ01008793.1, read as the reverse complement.
ACAGGACTGGGTGCTATCTAGTCGTAAATACCAGGGCCCCTGTCGGGCAATATAGCAGAGCAGGTACAAACAGAGAACCCGGACGTGACGGAAAGGTCTCTTGAAATGCCGATGTTGGCTCGTGAGTAAGGCAGTTATATCAAAGGCAGCCGTTGGAATTCTTCGAGACGAATCGATAGAAGCAACACTTACTCAAGATAGCTCACTGTGCAACGGGTAACATGCATACGACAAAACAAACGTTCAATCAAAGCACATAGTGGCTCGAGCGGAACATGTCACAGCATTTAAACAGTGTTTAATATGGAGCATACCTATGTGAAATGCGCTTAACCCTAAATAAGCAAAACCAGCATTGCACGATTGGTTTGGTCACGGCACCAGCGTGAAAACCCTGTGAAGTGTACCGCCGATCCTTATCAACTGCATAGTTTTACCTAGCGCACGTAATTTCGTCAGAAAACCATAGCCCGGGGTCCGCTCTGAGTTCGTTTCGACTGAGTTCCGGCTCCGTAACCATTCCTCTTTCACATTTCGACTGAGTTCCGGCTCTGTAACCATTTCTCTCACATTCCGACTGAGTTCCGGCTCTGTAACCATTCTCCTCTCTCACCTTCCGACTGAGTTCCGGCTCCGTAACCATTCCTCTCACATTCCTTCTCCAGCGCCCACCCCGGCCATTACCCCAGCCACAAAGTCACGCACGGCAACCTTCCCTCTCCAACACGCGCTATGTTGCACAAACTGCCAGCTTTCTCCTGCTTGTGAAGTCCTGACTGTACGCGCCTCGCATCACAGCACCGTGTTTGTTTCCGCGCCCAGCCCGCGGGGCCGCGGAACACATGTATAACGTCGTCAGCTCTGGGCTGACTGGACGGCCGAGGCCGGCCCGCGGAGACGGCTGAGTGAGCTGCGGGCTATTGCCGTGTCCAGCAACCCACCATTACATGCCAGCACCAGGCACTGGCTGACGGGGTATGTACCGCCGGTGATTGGGTTCTCCCCAGCTCCCCTGGTCTGCGGCTGGCGGCGGCGGCGGCGGCGGCGGCGGCGGCGGCGGCGACGGCGGCGGCGGCCGGACGCGGTTACCAGGTCCGAGTCGAGGGGAAACTGGCGCGCCTGCTCTAGACACACGTGGCACTGAACGGTGGACAGTGCAAGGAAATGGCCACAGACAGCTCCGCCGTCCCCACACCGCCTTAGTCACTGACCACTCGGATTATCCCACCAGCGACCTTCAATGGGAAGGCCGCGCCGCGAGACGGATCTGGCGACAACGATCCGACGTCGGTCAACCTTTCCTCGCGTACACAGCGGCGCCCACAACACGGCCGGGAAACATCCCTGTCTGTTTACCGCTCCCAGCTCGGCGGCGCTATCTCCTAGCGATCCCGCCGGCGACTTCCTACTTCGACAAAATCCTCGCGACGTCCACGGCGCCGTTAGCCGGTGTCGACGGCGGCGGCGGCGTCACCGGCAGATCTCCGGGAAATCAGCGTCTCTCATCGCACCACGTCATCTCGGCTGCTGAAGTCCCCCAGACGGCCCCGGCCGGGAGGGCGGCCCCGCTCCCCCACACTGCTGCGCCCAAGCAATGGCGACGAGCGCATGAAATAAATATGAGACCGAGAGGGGAGCGGCCCTCGATCTCGCGAAGATGCCGGCTCCGTGGCAGCCGCCAACACCAGCCCAATCATGCAAATGCCGTCGAGACAACAAAATCGGCGGCCAGGAGATGAGCGGAGCGCTAAGTGCTCGATTCTCACAGACCAGACCTCTTGGGCAATGAATATGAATACGACCGTTTATGAAAAGGATAAAAACGAGGCAGCGACGTTATGTGTTAGATAGTCGCCACGTGATAGGCCTGCGGTGTTCCCACGGGACACAGGCGCTGGGGATAGCCGGTGGTCTGCAGCGATAACCGGCGGGTCGGGCCAATGCCCGTCTACGCCGGATAGCCAGCAGATCACCGAGACAATATAGAGATGGGGCGGGATCCGAGACAATTTTGAAACGGGGCGGGATCCGAGACAATGTAGAGATGGGGTGCAGGTTCCGAGACAATGTAGAGGCGGGGCGGGATCCGACACAATATAGAGACGGGGCGGGATGATGGTGGCCGATGGCCAACATACGCAGTCCCCGCCGAATCAGAGCGGGCAGAGACAGCAGAAACATCTCGGGATGTTATTTTACGCTAGCGTTGTGCAGACCAAGCATGTAATGAGAGTCCTCCACAAAATGAGGGCCACACACAGCGAACATAATGGTTTCATCTGAGTAACAAGGTTTCGACCTTGACCGCGGTAAGCAGAACAACGCGCCTGGCGCCGGTCTGGGGAACACCTGCCCGTCAGCAGCCACTCAACCTCCTGTCAACAGCACCTTCACGCCGTGCACCCATCAATCGGATCACACTCACAGCTGCAGCGGTCACTGCTGTGAACGTGACCCGGCTTCAGACCTGTTTGTTTAGCTCTCGTGATAAACAGATCGGTCACAGAGACCTGCGCCGCCGCGGCGCCGACCCGGAACCGACCTGGACACGACGTTTGTTATGTTTTATCGGCGTCAGGTTCATGTCCTGATGACAGCGCAAGTAACAAGATGAAATAACTAACCGGCGACCAGATCGCACTAAATCCAGCACGTGTCTAAGCTCGAGCCAAAACTAGCGCAGCCGGCGCACACCTGCCCCGTTCGCACCTCCTTCCTGATCTATAACTCCCGTCCAGCTGCCTCCCACACCCGCTGCAGCCGATAAGCCTCCCCGTTCCGAGGCGTTCGACCCGGCCTTATCACGCGCACAGGTGGCGTTATCCGGCCCGTTATGCGTGTTTAAACTGGGCGGACCGCGGCGCGCGATATCACGGTGCGTGCGGTGGGTGAAACCGGCGCCGCTTCCGGCTGTGCGTGGGTACAGCGGCCGCCCCTGGCCCCTCCAGTGACCGTCCGGTCAGCCCCTCCCTCCTCAGTCGGCTCTGTCCGCTCCCATGACGGCCCTTGGCGGCGGTGGCGGTGGTCAGAAAGCAGTCGGGGCGGTTCATTAGCGCTATGACTCTAATGTCGGGACGAGTGATAGTATCAGTATCACCATTCACCGTGACCAGAGCTCGCAGCTGGTCACTCGTTAGCCAACGAAGGCAATGCGTCCGGCTCTGAGCTCTGAGCAGAGACCAAACTGGGGCCATGCTGGGGCAGCGTATTCCCCGCCTCCCCGCGTCGGCTCTGCATTTTTGTTGGCTAATACGTCATCAGACGTCAGCAGAAGCAACGTCAGTGTATATATTATGACGTCACGGCATCACATGCCATTCGAACCTATCCCCTGCCGTTGACAGACGCCATACATCGCCAATCATCCATCCCGCTGCTTGGCATCGCCGACAGCGTATTCCCCGCCTCGCTAGTCGGGCCAGAGCAAAAAACATCCCATGCCTCCCTATCTAATCACCACCGCCGCCGTTGTTCTGCCTTCCTTAGACAGTATCCGAAATCCAGCTGGCGCTGATGAACAAGGGTCCGAACCTCTGCGGTCACGATCGAAAGTCCCCCACCACACCGCGCCACGGCGAGCCTCGCAGCGTCAGTGATGGTCATACGACTTCCCCGCGCCGTGCTCGTCTCCGGCGGCCTCCCCGCGCCGTGCTCGTCTCCAGCGGCGTCCCCACGTCGTTTTCGTCTCCGGCGATCTCCCCGCGCTGCTGATTCGTCTCCGGTGGCGATCGGCGCGTATTTCCGTGAGGGCGCCGCGGTGCGCGGCCGGTCCGCTCTCTAAATCATCGGCTGCATCCGGCGACGGGGCGACGAGATGGCGACGACACCGACGGTGACGGCGACACCAGATGGGGCCCGACGCGAGGCGGCGACGGCGGGGGTGGCGACGACGGCGGCGGGGCGGTGCCTCTGATCCGACCGGTCAGACACCGAGTCCGAGAGGACGGCGGCGGCGGCGGCGGCGGCTGCTTCTGGCGATAATGAGCAAACTCGAGATCAGGCTCATTTCCGAGTTCTGACATATTTTCCGTTGGGAGGAAACTCCAGACGTTGAATGATGGCGGCGGAGAATTCGTTGACGGTGGTGGACAAGAGAGACTGGTGAGTGTGCCAAATGACAACGCAGTCGGTAAGCAGTTGAGCCTAGCCCAACACCCATTGCTTCGCAGTTAGAATAATCCCCCTGTGACGGTGACCTACAGAGGTCGGGATTCCCCATGGCCACTGTCGGCTGACTGTCGACGTGATCTCCTGTAATGAATGCCCCCGTCACCCTGACAGAGAGTAAACCCTCCGCCGCACCCCGCCCTTCCGGCCAAGGGCTCACTCCTGTACCGCGAACAGGGGGACACGGGACGCTTTCCACGCCGGCCACAAAAACTCTCCCCCACCGAGGCCAAGGCAGTACGTTATGGGGTGGCTAAAAGCGGCCCACCGGGAGCATCGGGACGACGACCGCGGAGCCCGCCCACCGCACGGTATACAGCAGGCGTCCATTACCATGCCGCCGAGACGGTGGTGTCAGCAGTGGCTAACATAACGACTCCTCAGTCCTCAACCCGCACTGACTCCTGGCAATCATTCAACCACATTCACAGAGCCGTGTTCGTCCCTAATCTCAGCCCTATAGTCACAGTACCAGCTCCAAGGCGCAGTCGCAGTCGCAGTCGCAGCCTCAGCCTCAGCCTCAGCCTCAGCCTCAGCCTCAGCCTCAGCCTCAGCCTCAGCCTCAGCCTCAGCCTCAGCCTCAGCCTCGTGGGCAGACACAGCTCTGGCCCGGTTGTTTTTGTGTCGGCATCTCTGGCGCGCCGTCGGCGACGCGGCGGTCGACCTGCTGCCGATGAAATACGGCCGCATTAGGTCGGGGCGGCGGGGCGGCGGGCGGCGAGCAGCGGCACATTAGGCCGGCAGAGAGCGCCGGCAGCGACGGTAAATAGGACACGAGAGCCGGCCGGAGGCGGCCACCACCCAGCTGAGAACGTGATCCCCGGCCGGTCACCGCCTGCCGCCACCGCTGCCGCCGCCGCTGTTACCACTGCCACCATCAACGCTATACCGCCATCACCGCCCGCCGCTGTCACCGCTGTCGCTCGGGTGGCAAGAAAATGGCAGAAACAGCGTCTCTTTTTACAAATCGCGATCAGAAAACCAATTAACAGTTTAGATCCAATAATAAAATCAATGTTAGCCACGTCTCGGAATGCTGTGCTTCAAGTCTGGGCCCGGGGGAAAATTAACGTAAATCACATGTCAGACTGTGTTTTTGTTCAGCCTCCATTCAGAACGGCGGACAATTCACAGAACCAGCTCATCATGTCAAGCTCCGACACACCATTTCCCGCTAACCGAGACGACGGACGATGACGTCTCCTGTTCCCGAGCAGAAAAGAGTAGATGCCGGCCGTGTGTCGGCTTTAATGGCGTACTTGTCCGGACGGAGATAATTACGCAGAGAACCGGAGCAGCCTCTCGGAGCAGAACCGGTTTCTAACGAGTGACCGCCGCGCCGTCAGGTCTCAGTCCGCAGCGAGCAGGAACAGCGGCGAACGAACGCCCTGATCCCAGACGTTCTCGTCAGCTGACCATCCCGGCCGATCGACGCAGTAGTTCCCGCGTATGTCATACTCGGAGAAGCATGGGCGGCAGACGGGTGGGTGGGGTGGGCTGGTCCGAGCTGTCGCTGCCGTCCGGGTCGTCAGCGGACCCCCGGCGGTCCTGGTGACGCCCCCTGCTGACAGTCGTGTCTCAAGTGTCACGTCTGCCCGCCGGTCTAACGGAGCAGGCAGAGGAGCAGAAGCCGCGCTGAGCTGAGACACCTCACCGGCGCCGTCGGCAGCCAGCCCGCTACCCGCCGCCAACTCCGCGCGGTCCTCTGCCAAACCACCGGCGCTGCTCCTCTCCGCGTTCTCAGCGCTGCCAGCGCCGCGACGCCGCTATTGTAGCCGCCTTTAAAGCGGATTCCATCCGCGAGCGATGCGTATCGCACAGATCCGTCAGGCGGCGTTTATAGCGAGCCGCGCCGCGTCGGCGTGTGAAAGAGTGGAAGATCCACCTCCCAGAGGATCCACCTCCCACAGAGGCGAGCCCAGTGATGAGCGAGGAGCTGTCGCTTCGCTTCCCACCTGACCGCCCCGGCGCAGTGTGGTGTGTATGGTGCAGAGTGGTGTGGTTTGGCTAGGCTGCTGGTCAGTGACGCTGAACCAGCGACCCGGACCAGCGCGCTGGTCAGTGGACTCTGCGTCATCCACAGATGGTGTCTCCGACCGGCGGCAGGTGCTCAGACTCAGGTTCACAGCGCAGACGACTCGCTGTGTCATCATGCCGCCTGAATGGCCGCGGCCAGCCGCACGGAACGGGAAGGAACGGGAACCCACCGCGCATTCCAGACACGGACAGGGGCGATTCACACACATCATCGCGATGGGCGTCTATCACACCCAACCGTAACGTTGTTATTAGGGTTCCGGTAAACTCGGCGATTATTTTCAAATCTACTGCCAGTAAAATCGTCAATCATTTTTTCCTATTTCATCGGCTGGCATGAACCCATATCCTCCGAGTGTGAACTCACCTGACAATGACCTCGATCGCGCTCTGTCGTCCTTCCCGTGGCGATCGTACCTCTCACAGCAGCGATCGCTCCTCACTGCAGCACGCCCAGCGCAGCACTGACCGCCCACACCGGCACTGCACCGCCGCCGGGCTCAGCCGCCCCGGCCCCTATCGCCCGCCGGCGTCACAGCGGCTCACTCACTATCACGCGCTAAATCCCCGATAACACTGTGATCTGGCGCTCACGCGCATCCGCCGCGGGCACTTCACACCCGGCGGGCTGTCGCAGCTGTAGGCGAGCCGACACTTGTCCCGCCGCCGTCCTCCGACTGCCCTGCAGCCCAGTCCGGACCCCGAACGTAGAATGTCGAGGTTTAAACGGCGCTCGCCGGGGGGCGGTCAGCAGTAGCGGACGCCTAATATGGACCAGCAGGGACGATCGGCCCGATCAGTAGCAGCAGCGAATGGCGAATGAGCAGCGCGGCCTTGGAATACGATCCTGCCGACTGCACTGGAGCTGCCAGACAGGGGAACACAGGGCTGGTAGCTGGAGTCGCGTGCGCTGTCTGCCCCGCGCTATCCGTCAGCAGGGGACCACGTGACGGCCGGGCTCGGAGGGGGACAGTCTCGGCGCCAGGGACGGTCTCGGTGGGCTCCGGCGCCGCTGGTTGGGCCGCTATTGACTGCCAGGTGCCGTCGTGGGAGGTCTCCTGGTCGCGTCGCGTCACACGTCCGGTCCCCGCGCGTCAGATCAGAAAACCGATCTGGTGCGGTGCGGGCAGATCAGAGACACCGCCGGCCGGACTTCCCTCCCTCCTTCCTCCCCCACCGCCACTCCCGAGCCGCCGTACACACCGGGGTGGATGACTCGGGACAGAGGAAGACGGCCGGCGTGCGGCGCTCTTCCTGCCATTGTTAGCAGAGGCGCACACCGCCTCATCTGGGCCTGCTAATTATGGCCATTATGGCGCCTTCAGGCCACGGCGCTAACGGGACTGCCGACCGGAGAGAGGAAGAGACGGTGCTCTCCCTCTCCGTCGCTGGTCGCCGTCGTCTCTTCCTCTCCGTGGCGCCGGTCGTGCGTACTGTGTCTGGCTGACCACCCAGGGGTCACGGGGTCCCCCATTCGCCGCTGGAGGTCACGGGGTTCCCTGTTCGCCGCTGGAGGTCCAGGGCTCAGCCGCCGCGCCGGCCGGAGGAGCCGGAAGATCGCCGAGTGGTGCACGGTGCCGTGTTGTATCTATACAACACGGCGCCTATAGGCGCTGTCCGGACACAGGCGGCCCCATAGCCGAGAACCGAGTCCGCGGCCGCCCAACTCCCCAGTCATCATCACTGGCAGCCATCTCAGCTGGGGCGTCCGCAGCCGGCGCCGTGCCTGACCGACGCCGTTCGTCACGGATGACGACACACCGATACCCCGTCACGGGCATAACACCACAGAGAGTGTCACGACGTCACGTTACGGGCGAGCGTCACGGATCGGCGCGCGCCCGTGACGTGGGCGTCATCACTCATCCGCGACGGTCAACCATCTCTGGCTGGGCAGAGGATGTATACCGGGTGTGCTCCAGGCTGGGCAGAGGACGTACCGGGTGTGATCCAGGCCCCTGCATCCGCGGACGGCAGACAGCGATGCAGGAAACACACGGTGTTCTCCGTGACGGGATGGGGAAAAGACGACACACCACGAAGGTCGGCGGTGCACGGACAAAGGGTCGGTACCTGCCTCGGAGGCTGGGGCGACAGAACCGCACCTTGGAAGTTTCCATGTGTGTGTGTGAGTGTGTACTGTGCAAACGTGATTCAGAGGTCGTTTGAAAAGCGCGCATGGGAAACTCACGGAGCTCCGGTTCCAGGGACATTTATGTGCGTGGTGGACCGACAAAATGTTCACTGCCGGGAAGCGAGACATGTACGGCAGTTACTGACTTTGTAGGTCACCTGAGAGGGTAGGATACCTCGTCCTCATGGCAGTATCTCAGCTGTGATGGGATGAATGACACGTCTACAACCATTTGTGCTGTGTTTAATGTGCTGTGTTAGGTTCTTCGAATGGTTGGTCGAAGCGGCGGAGCGGGAACGGAGTCCAACCGTTACGATCCAGCCCTTCCGATCGCTTTCTCCGGCCGATATATCAGCGAAGCGAACTGACCTCCATGAAAGACTGTTACAACTGCCAAGTTACATACTGGCTCCCTAGGAAATAGCACACAGCGCATCGTGGCTAAACGCTGAAGCAAATGGCCAAAGCGAACGATTAACAATCGTTGAGACGTTCCCCGACCTCGACCCCAGCGGCACGGTGCGATTGACTCGTGAGCCTGTCCGTCTGCTGTGAGGAGCGGTGGAGGTCAGGCTTGTTTACCTTGACGTCGCCGATGAGTCCGATGATCGGGGACCACCGAGGAAGCCACGGAGACCCCGGGGGTACCGGGGGGGGGGTCAAGATGCTCCGCCGCGCATGACCTTGGCAACGTATCGCCGCACCCGTCAGCAAACAGACCTAACGATGCAGATTACCACCTGCCATGCGCATCCCAGTTATCTATACGATCCTCCGCACGTCAACAAGCCACAGCGGCGCAGCACTAAAGGCCGCAATGCGGAACTCAGACGGCGGTAAAAAGCAGCTCTCGTAGACGGATGAGCCATTGTGTGAGAGAGACCGGGACCCGGTGAATGGTCCAGCCGGTCTGCAGTAAACCGGTGATTAGGAGAATATTCATATCGCGTTTTCAAGCGCAACATATTAATTTATTTAGACACAAGCGATCTCGCTGAAATTAATGAATCAGTACCGTTGTAAACATAATGAGATGCATGCAAATACAAAGGGATAGGAAGTAGATGTGTAGAGATAAGCTTTAAAAGTCTCACGCGAGCTGAGTTAACAGCAAAAACTCGGAAGACGATAGTAGAGGATTGATAAACAGAATGAAACTGAAAGACCGATAGTCGAGGACTGACAAACAGAATGAAAGACCGGCCATCAGTTCAGCAGCGAGGCGCAACATACCAGCGAAAACAGCGCAGTGTGTGTGTAAGCCGTCACAAGCTAGGCAGGTTCAGTCAGTCAGAACGTTCGTCAGTGTTGTTTATACTTCATAAAATACTGTCCGCTGATGTCTTAGCTGATCAAGCAGCGCTGTCGTGAAGCACGCAAATGGAGTAAAATAGGCGAAGAAATCGTAAAAACGATAAAGACTGTTTGGAAAAAACATAAAACGCTGTTTTGGACTTTTGACTTCATGGACAATGCAAGAAGGGGTGATTTCTATGACTATGACTTTCTATGACTGATATAGAATTTGACGCGACAAAATGGCCATGGCCGCGATTTGCATTTTCCGGGTTTTGTCGGAGGAAAATGCCGACGACGAGCTAATCCGCGGCACCAGCCTTGAGTGATTTTTACGCTGAAGCTTTGTATCGTCCTCGCAGTAGGAAAAATGACACTGGCCTATTAGACATAAAGGCGATTATTTGATTGAACCACAAATCCATGTTAATTTATGCCAGGAAATGATTGTTATTGATGGTAGCTTAGACACAAAAACTATCCAGGAAGCAAAATGTGTTTTATCAGTGGTATCCAGAGGGACAAACCCTTCACTTATATATCATAATGAGCATCTGAAGATAGCAAATGATATCAATCAGCATAAATAGAGCTCCAAATTTGAAAGGAAAGTTACGGATTGCCCGTAAATTACCCTCTCCCCTCCAGATGTAGACCCCCAACTTGAAAGCCAGTGTTGCATGAAACCAAGCAAAATAACGCATTTCGGCTAAATTTGTGAGAGGAAATTATGGTTACCCACCAAAGCGTCAGATAAAAGCGTCATTTGTGTCATAGATCATAGTAAGGTCAACACTTATGTTTCTCAGACATGAATAGTATCCATTATGCAAAATAAATGCTGCAAACATAAATAAATCAGCATTGTGCAAGCAGGTGCACCGGAAAACCGAGGATACTTTTAAGATAAATTTGGCCAAACACGAAAGCGAATACAACTTCCATCGAACAAGCTTTCTACTCGAACCTGCTTGGAATTGTAGCGCAAACTGGGTCACAAAACAAGGAATGCTAATAATGCCTTAAACCTATCGTCATCCAAGTCATTGCTGACACCACCGAGTAGGACAGTCTTTACACGTCATGGCTACGTCGTAAATGTGAGTTCACCTATCGCACGCGAAACCAGACACCATGACGGTATATTATGCTGATGCTCTAATAAACAGGTCAGTCTGACTCGTCAGAAAATATAATCCAGACTCCGACACGCGATTCCTTCGAAAACCTTGTCGTCACTTCGCTACTGAGGCAGCGCTACATATATGAAGCTCACCCCAAGTGACACGCATTGACCTAGAGACAGGTCACAGACAGGTCACGACAGCTGAGAATTGACACGAGACAGTCGGGAGACAACTGAAGCATGCCCAGGAGACGGACGACAGACGGCCGGGAGAAAAACGACAGACGGCCGGGACGAGAAAAGCGACGGACGCCGGGAGACGAACGACAGACGGCCGGGAGACGGACGACTGACGGCCGGGAGACGGAAGACATACGCCGGGAGACGGACGACAGACGCCCGGGAGAAAAACGACAGACGCCGGGAGACGGACGACAGACGCCCGGGAGACAGACGACAGACGCCGGGAGACGGACGACAGACGGGCGACAGACGCCCGGGATGGGCACACCTGTACGGTCTCCGACTCATTAATCTGTACGGTCTCCGGCTCATTAATTTGTTTACAGCAGGCGTGCGCGGTGTCGTCCCGGCGCCAGGTCCGTGTTTGCCGGGGCCGTGCCGCCGCCCGCGACACCGCCCGAAGCCCCGGCGGCGCACACACGCACACACGCGCGCCGCGCCCATCTGCATATGGATGCGCGAGTGGCGCGTAGCGGGCCGGTGAGCGTCGCACGTCGGCCGGGTCACACCGGGTCACTTCAGGTCAGCTGCCGAGACGCCCGGGTCCTGACCTCGTGTCGTCGCGGTGGCTGGGGGTGCAGAGACGACCCCGGCCCCGCTGCAGGGCAGTAGTCCGTGGTCGAACTGCTGTCCAGCATCGAGCAGTGCTGCAACGGGTACTGTCATGGATGCCCGGGATTATCGATAGTACATCTTCACTCGGGAAAGACAGGGCAGCCTCTCCGGATTGAGTGAGTCTCGGAATGCAATGATGTCTCGTGATGGGTTGGGATGTGAGCAGCGGCCTACTCAGGGCGATATTGTCGGCGAGATGGCCCACAAACTCTGTCATGTCAGCCGACTGCCAGAAAAGCAGTGGCTATTATAGCCGTTGTTCCCCGGCCCAGATGTCTGCCTCCCGTTCTCTGCTCAACGAGGTTCTCGCTTTGCCTCAGGGATGTCGTTATGGAGTAGTAACATAAGGCATGGTCAATAAACATGCCAACATAATGTAATGCAATCCAATTGAATACAGCGGGATTCCATTGAAAGCAATCGGAGCTATCTATGTAAATAGGAATCCTCGCGACAATCGGTCCATTCCAGAACCAACTGAGGTAACGTTGATTGACAAGCTCGCAAGTTGATTGATTTAATTTCATCTGGGACTGTCCGGGATTCCGTCCGGAACTCTGTCCGTCTAGAACTCTGTCCGGGACTCTCTGTCCGGGACTCTGTCCGGGACTCGGGTCGGGACTCGGGTCGGGACAGAGCGGCGGCGGCAGAGAAGTGGGGTGGAGATGTAGGTCGATGGTCTCGGCGCCAGAGACCGGAGAGTCGCGGCAGCAGCCATGGCGAGCCGAGCCGTAAACACGGCCCAAAACTGCGGCCTGACCCGACCGGCCAGCCGACCAACCAACTTACAGACCACGAGACCAGGCGGTCTAGGGACTACGAGACCAGGGGACCTGAGGAACAGGAGATCAGAGGAAAACGAGTACAATGAAAACGGAGAAAATTAAACTTGGAAGTAGGTGCTCGAACGATTCGGATCAGTCTGAACACTGGATGAGGTTATTGCAGACAACGTGAAAATCCGCCGGAAGAGTGGGAGCTGGTTTGACCAGCTTACTGATGAATGGAGTGAAAGTGGCGGCTCTACGTAGTCAGCTGATGTGCAGATGTGCAGAGTAGTGGCCTGTTCTAATTGTTCCTAATTTTCGTATTTCCTGTCCTAATTTCACACAAGCCAGGAACTGGACTGGATGAAGATCAGTGTTAGCAAACAATGCATGTGCATGCCAGCGTGTATAACTAAGTGTGAGGAAGCGCGTTAGTCAACAGACAGTGGACGTCAAGCCATGCGATGACAAGGAAAATCCATTATCACCAGCGGACGCTAAACAGACCGTGGGAAGGCTGACCTAGTGACCCGGAAGTTCGTCCGAGACGTGCTTCACTGGACACCACTGGACCGTAACGCCACGGCCGGCCGGCAGACTGCTCAGTGCTCCCCCCCCCCCCGCTCCCCGCTCATCGCTCCCCCGCTCCCGAGTCCGTCCGTCAGCCGGGGCCCGGGGTTGCACCGGATCCGACTCTTTCCGGCCCGTTTCCGCCGCCAGCGTGCGGTACCGCCCCATCGGTAGTCAGCCCGGCCAGCGGGCATTCCAGAGCGACCCCATCGGCATTCCACCCGTGCCTGTTCCTAGCACGCCTGTGGTGGCAGCGGTGTCGGCAGCGGCAGCTGTGGCGGTGGTGGCGGTGGTGTCGTTGGTGATGACGGTGGTGGTGGTGGCGGTGGCAGCGGTGGCGGTGACACGCGTTGACAATGACAAGGCAGCGCACGTGACGGTAGAAGCCAGCGCATAATCCTTTCCCAAGAGAGTAGAGCAGTGAATGATCCTGGAGCACATTCCATTCCTTCTAGTCCCGTCCGACCCGACCCATTGTGTCCCCTCTCCTGTCTCCCTTGCCACTGTGACGGAAGGTATCTGGGCGGCGTCGGGGCGGCGGGAGCGGTCGGGAGCAGGCCACGGAGGCGGTGCAGGCCCGCTCGTCGATCACGGTGCTGTCTGCTCGCCGGTCGTCAGCGCGGCCCCAGTAGAGCCGCCACCGCTGCCGGACCAGCTGAACCGGAGCAGCGCGCGGCCCGCAGCGGACCTGACACACGGTCATGACCTGACGGCACTCGGCCGCCGTCCGCCATGTGCAGCAGCGCAGCAGAATCAGTGTGCAGTGTGCAGTGTGCACTGTGCAGTGTGCAGTGTGTCGGATGACCTGTCGCTGCAGCCATGGGCCATGCTGCAGCGGCAGCGACACAGATGCGCCGCTCAGCGAGCAGTGCCGTGACAGACACCCGGACTGACCCCGGACTGACGACGGCTGACGACGGCTGCCGACAGCACGACGCGCACAGCCGGCCGAACTGCGTGCCGAGGTCCACGTCACCCCTGCGGCGGCAGCCCTGCAGCTCAGCCGGGCCGCGAACGTGCCGCAGATAGCTGCCGTCAACCGGCGCGGCCCGGCCCGGCCCCGCGCGGCACCCACACAGGTGCCCCGTCACTCGGCCGTCCAAACAGCGCTCCTCCTCCGAGCTGCCGGGTGGAGGCTGAGGAACGCGGAAGAAGCGCCCGGCCGGTCGGCCGGCTGCGGTGGCTGCCGTGACGGTGGCACAGGCGTCACGGGGGAGATAGTGGGAAGGAAGGGGAATAGAAGGGGAGGAGGGGGAGGGAAGAGTGGGAGGAGGGAGGAGAGGTAACAAGACGCGGTAACGAGCTGGCTAAGATGGATCGACGAGAAGACGCATTAAGCTAACACCAATAGTGGGTGACTGCTGCGATAGCTTAGGAAAACGAACGGGTCTCAGTCACATAACCATAAGATACACTGCAGTAAAATTGAATGCCACCATAATCTGGCTTTGACGCACGGCCTTGCGACGACACGTCATCTACCTGACACTTGGCCGTCCCGGTAGAGATAAGATTAAAAAATATATCACCTACGGGCTAAGCAGTAAGCTCTCACGACTCGAGTTGGCTGGCAAAGATACGGCGGGCTGTCAACAATGCTGGGACGGGAGCCAAGTCAAGTCGATTATCTGACATTGATCCAACCACAGCGAGCCAGACCACAGGTCGAGAGAAGCTGTATCGACCGTAATAGATGTGGCTTCTTTTCAGGGTTCCCTGTCAAGGCCAGGGAAGACCAAATGAACTGACGTGGAATGTCACGTCGGTTCCGGTCAGGTCAGATCAGTCCAGGACACGTCAGGTCAGGTCAGTACAGGTCAGGTCAGGTCAGTACAGGTCAGGTCAGGTCAGTACAGGTCAGGTCAGGTCAGGTCACTTTATCTTTAAATGTTAAGTTACGAACAGTTTATTAAGAGAGGTACTTAAATATATAATTGTATTATTTTGTATCAATATAACGATGATTATTTGTCTCGTGTTGTTCTCTGATTTCTAAAAACCACACGCGTTGTTATTGTTGTCGCACAGGATTCGGGTCATTGCCATTTGCCGCTCCTGCAGCCACGTCTATCAACACACCCATCCACTCGTAAAGGCCACCACTCAGGCCGGCAGAGGGACGCCCCTCCCCACTCCATCACACACACACACACACACACACACACACACACACACCACCTGTGCGTCTCCAAAGAGCTGGGGCCGACACATGCGCTCTTCCCGGTAGTTCCGCACTCCATAACCTGCTGTAGTACGCACTGTAGGACTTACGAGCACTACTGAAGCGGCGCCCCCGCCCCGGCACTAGTCCCGGCCTCAGCCCGTCGCACGTGCACAGCAGGACGTCTTTATGAGAGACACGTGTGCACACAGTACTCTGCACCAGAGCTGAGAGCACGGCCACAGCTGGCGCCGAATTACCCGCAGACGCGCGCCACAACCGCCGCCGTCCGCCGAGCACGCCGCCGACACCCATCCCAACCGACCGCTTCCGGAAACAGTCCCGTAAAAATCCCAGATGTTTGGTTTGTAGTTTGGCACGACCACGGGTAGGCGTTAGGCGGTAAAAATGGCCCGTGCACTTCCATCGTGATTATTTGCGTTGCCGAGTAGATTGAGAGCGCGTCAGAAGATCAGAGCGGAGTGGCCTGGAGGTAGCCAACGGGGTTTCGAGCCCACACGCTAACCCGTCTAACACCCCGCTAACACTCAACACATCACCGACTGACCAGACCACCCACCACTAGCTGATACCACGTGACCACTATCTATTGACCACTGACCACTAGCGAATACCACGCAACCACTATCAACTGAACACTGACCACAATTCGAAGGCCCCAGCCAGACTGACCTCAGCACATCCGCAGCGCCGACCACCGACCGAAGACGCTGTTCATTACCACACTGACCGAAGCCGCTGTTAATAACCACACTGACTAAAGCCGCTGTTCATTACCACACTGACCGAAGCCGCTGTTCATTACCACACTGACCGAAGCCGCTGTTCATTACCACACTGACCGAAGCCGCCGTTCATTACCACACTGACCGCGCCACATATTACCACGTTACCACACTGACCACGTCGTACACCGCTCACACGCAGGGCGGGGCGCGGCGGCCGGCGGTGACCGGCCGATCGTCCATCCACCACTCCTCAGCCATCAGATAGGGCCGGGCGCGGCACCGCCCCGCCCTGCCGGCCCCGCCGCCGTCATCTCCGTCCACTCCGGCCCCTCTCCGTCCACGGAACGTGCCGCGACTCGGACAGCAGCAACTCTGTGGCGGGTCTCAGCGGAGACAACAGCAGGGGGCCCCACTCAAGAAGTTGGGAGACAAACATATGGTTTTTTCCCCCAGAAGCATGTAAGAGGGGTAAATTCACACTAGATAGAATGAGATTCTCTGAAAACCCGACCCTACCCCCCCCCCCCCCCGGTCAGCAGGTTGAGGAGCAAAATGTGATTTCACACAGATAGGAATGAGATTCTTTTTGAAAACCCGGACCCTACCCCCCCCCGGTCAGCGGCATATGGCTGATGAAAAGGAAAATGTGATTTTTTTCAGACGTGCCCCCCCCCCCTGAGCAAAATCCTGACTACGTGCCTGGGCCCTCCAGAAATATATATATATTTCACTTTTTGGCCGATAAAAATTGCCCGAGGGCCCTGCATGTTCCCTTGGTCACTGGTCAGCCTGAGGAGCTCTCGGTAGGTCCTCCCTCAGTCGTCCCGAGGGAGTCCTCGGTCGGTATGAGATAGCCATCGTCCAGTTTGAGGGGGGTCCCCAGTCCAGATGGTGAAGGGGCCCTCACTCCTAAGAGGGAAGCCTTGACGCTCCGGGGATCCCTGGCGATTGCTCTGCCCCCCCCCCCCCCTCCATCCGAAAATACAATCCGACACCACTGGACAGTGGACAGCGGGCAGCGGAAAGAAGCCAGCGGATCTACCGGTGGCCGGGTGCAGAGTCGGTACCGGGCGTACCCAGCTGGACAGGGGCGGGACCGAGCCGGCACCAGCCGACGCCCCAGCCGTATATGGCACCAGATAACGCGAGTAAAGCCGCGACCTTGCAACGGCCGCTGCTGGGGCGCAGAAGCCTTACCGGTGCTTCCCGGAAACAGCAGCGCTATTAGGCTTAGGGCGAAATAAGATTGGGACTTTGCGTTCCGCTGCCGCACGGTCAGGGCAGCACACGCGGCTTCGGTGTGTGTCGGACCGTATCGCCCTATCGGCCTGTATCATCCGAACGGCTGAGCTGGGTCCGGCATTAATCACAATTAATGAGGTCCTAATGAAACACGCGAGCGCGTTTCCCCACACAGTGACGCAAACATCCTTACGAAACCCCGCCCACAATCCCGACTTCAAGCCAGGCGGCTCCCCTGAGAACACACATACTAAATTCGTCAACAAACAGAGCACAACATCAAAGCCAGCGCGATGTCGGCTGGTCGATGTCGGTGTGGCCGGCAGGTGGAGCACTCTACAGTCGACACTGCCATCAGTATCAGTCTGCTGACCAACACTGGTCAGTCTGCGGACCAACACTGGCCGACACTGGCCCACGGTGGTCGGTGACCCACAGCGGAGCCGCCTGCTGACCTATATCGGCCCGGCCACCGAGAGGCCCGACTGGCCAGCCGGCCGCGCCCCAGGCTGCACGTGCATACCATGCACCGGCGCCGCTCGCATGGCGCCGTTCCGCTCAGTGGCACGGTCCACAGGCAGCAGACAGTCGGACTGTCGGACTCGGGAGTCGTCTCCGTGCCGCTGCTGGGCCGCCGGCCGCGCCATGGCACGGTGCCGGGCGCACCAGCCAGACAGCACGGCTGCTGGCTGGCCCCGGTCCCGTGCCGATCTGGCCGCGTCCAAACTGACCAGCCACCGCCCAGGCGCGCCTCCGTCGGTATGGGCGTGGCGGCCGGCGCCGACACTCAACACAGGAGCGGTCAGCGGTGGCGAAATGTGGCCGATGCCGTCCGATCAGCCGTCCGAGGCCTCACGCGCACCCAAGGACGCGCTTCAGTGGCCTGCTCGCACTTCAATTACGCGCGGCTTGGGCACAAGTCGCCGATGCAGGCGGCGGCGTGCAGAGGCGCGCGGCGGCGAGTAGCGCCGCACAGCGTCGTGCAGGGGCGGCAGAGACTAAGTGAGTTCACGATGCATGTTAATTGGCAGCGGGTGAACGCAGGCAGACGCCAGCGGCTCCACGCCCTCACACCGCGCCGCTCCCCGGCGCCGCGCACACACCCGCCACGCACATGTCTCGGCGTGGTGGGCGGTATTTTCCCACGGCCGGTCTGCGATCGGCTCTAACGAGTGGGCGGGTCCCGCAGCCTAGGGTTAACTGAGCTGGAGGTGACCACGGCACGCCCCGCTCGCCGGTCGCAGCGGCGCTGAGGGGCTGGGCTCATCGCGGAATACCGGGATACCCCACTGATCCAGGAGGCCCCGGCCTGTCACGGAATCCCGGGGTACCCCACTGATCCAGGAGGCCCCGGCCCGTCACGGAATCCCGGAGTACCCCACTGATCCAGGAGGCCCGAACGATCTGACGGTGAGCGACGTAGCCCTGACGACAATGGTCCCATGGAGAAATAAATATTGTCCAGCTGCAGCCGTCCAGTCCCCCGTAAGTTATACATAACACCGTTTTTCCATTTATCTGCTTTGCTGCCAGCCAGCCAGATTGCATGCAAAATGTAAAACGATCAACGGCAAAATCTGAGCAGCACAAAAGTGCATGGTAAGCATTTATTGTCCCCATCTCTATAGGAATTATTCCACGATAACTGAGAGGCCCCCGCCCATTCCCTCTTCCAGGGACAGGAAAATTTCCATATCGTTGAATATTTTCCGATTCGTGTGAAACCGGCACGTGCAGAGCTTGCTGATGGCATTGATGACTCTCCTATACTCGCTGACTTCGACACGTGGCATTTCAGGACAGTCATGACGTGCGCCTCCCAGCAGAGAAAGGTTTCCAGGTACACTTGAACTGAATCTGATGCAATGTTCCCTCCCGTGCCTCGTCTGTCTCACGGGTTGGACCGATGCCGACATGTATCGTTGTCCCCCCTGACCCCTCACAGATGGCACGCCTTGACAAGACAGGGGCCGCCAGGGGGCCGCCAGGAGGGCCGCCAGGACTACTTTGGGCCCCCCGATCTCCGCACTCCGCCGTCTCAGCCCCATCGGAAGCACAGAGAGCAGACTGCCGTCTCCGTCCGATGACCACCAGTCGAACAAAGCGGCACGCGATACACCAGTCACCGACCAACTGCGCCACAATCCGCCGGCAGGGCATGCTGCTTCCAGCGGCGGCCAGATCACTGATCCTCCGACGAAATAGTACTAAGTACATGACGCTAATTCACGGTATATGGCGAGTCAAGGCCGCATTAGCAGACATTAGACCGGCTGCAGAACCATGGGCAGTCGTCTGACTCTCTGGGAGCGCAAACAATGCAATGCCGTGCCGCAACAGGAAAAGAAACGTGTAGCGTGCACAATGCTCAACTTGCACAGGCACGATATTAAGTAGTATGTCGTTCGGCCACAGGTATCTGCTGTCGTAATCTTCAGTCTGGTTTGTTACCCAAGTCGGTCTCGTCAGATGGAATCTGCTGTTCTCACGTCTGTACTCTGTGGCCTATGTGATTTATGGCGCAAACACCTGAGCAGCAGGCAGGCACGTAGCCAGGTGGCGGTGAAGACGGCCGCCCCTACCCCCTAGAGGCCCAGCGGGCCCTTTTCAAGGCCTGGCGGACCCTTTTCAGCGCGCGCAGCGCGCCGAAAAGGGCCGAGACCGCGCGGTATCATGGGCTCTTTAAGAGTCAGAAGACCACGCGAAGCGTGGTCTTTAAATAGTTCAGAGCACTTCGAGGCCCTGTAGGGCCACCAAGGCCCTCTCTAAAATACCAGACGTTTAAATACCAGACGTTTGGATGTTTAAAACAGCCCTGTGTATGTCAGAGAGGCACCTAGACATGGTTGACATCTCCACCGGTTTGATTCAGCATCGGAGCCAATAACACTGCACCTCTAGCTCACTATGCCGGCTCGCAGCGGCTCGGCCTGCTGCAGAAGCCGCGTGTGTTGGGACGCCTCGCCGCTGCCTCGCCGCTGCCTCCCGGACCGGACCCGGGTCGGCATCGCCAGGAAGCGGTAACGACCGCAGCTCGTAACGCTCACTTTCGGCGTCTGTCCGGTAACAGTCTGCGGTAACAGTCTGCGCGGCGGCACGGTCTGCGCTAACAGGCCGCTTCCGGCCAGCGGTCATCAGAGCTCATCAGCGAGATCGGACGGACCGCGGCACTCGGCATACGCGTGGACGGACAGACGGCCCTGCTGCGCGACTCGCGCACCGAACAAACCACCGAACAAACCAGAACGCGACTGAGGCTGCTGAACAGACGGACAGACCGCCTTGCGGACAAAGTCGTATTCGGAAATAAACATTGCATTTGTCCTATATATACAAAATTATAACTTGCAGCAAGAGCGGCATCGCCTAAAAAATCGAAAGAATAATATACCACGCTTTCAAAGTGGCTGAGAAAAGGATCTCGACCATCTCTGCCAGAAACCTTAATGCGAGCGTCACCTTTCATCTCTGTCTTCCTTTCAGCTATTTCATCTCATTTTGACGTCGAGACGGGACATCTCCGCCCCATTAACGCCATCGGCGCCCACCGTCAGGCCGACAGAACCCTCTCAGTGCGCGGCGACCCGCCGGAGAGCCGTGAGGTGATATGTTAGCCGCGAGACACGGCCCGCGGGACGTCTACTGACCGGCCGCGCCTCTGCGAGGAGAGCATGACGGCGCGAAAACGCGGCACTGCGGCTAACGGTACCGCCGCGCCGCCAGCCCGACCGACCGACGGACGGACGGCTAGGCAGAGGAGAGAGATAGAGACAGAGGGAGATACACCGGCACTCGGCGGCCAGTCACCCCGAACCGGCACGGCGCGTGGTGCAAAACACCCGGTAGCAGTGTCCCATGCCGAGCATACCCTAGCATGCCGACGCCACCGACGACGACGCCACCGACAATGGCCGCTCGTCACCAACGACGGCGACAACTTTGCGCCGGCCGCCGATTTAGAGCTCCCGGCACGTCGTCGGCGTGCTCCGACAAAGGACGGCCGTCGTCGTCGGTCGGCTCGGCTCTCATGACTAGCAGAGCAGCGCGCAGTGACGGCATCATCTCGCCAGCGGAGCACCACGTCGGCGACCGTCTCCGCGAGCGACGGCCGCCAACGACCGCGTCCGTCACGCGCCGCGTGCCGACGTCATCACCAGCGTCATCGACGTCGGTGTCGATGGCGGCGGCAGCAGCGGCGGCGAGGCAGAGCTGTTGTCGGTTCCGACGGCGGCGGAATGTTGGCAGCCGGTCGTCGTGTCACCGGCGTCTTTCTCTCCGACGGCGGCGGTGGCGGCGGCGGCGGCGATGGCGGCGGTGGCGGTGGCGGTGGCGGTGGCGGTGGCGGTGGCGGTGGCGGTGGCGGTGGCGGCGGCGGCAGCGGCAGCGGCGGCGGCGGCGGCGGTGGCGGCGGCGGTGAGTAGTTACCGACGTCGACGACGACGGTAACTGCGGACGGCGGGGCGCCACGCGGAACTGAGCCGGTGCGTGTGTGAAAATAAACAGCTGGGACGCCGCTCGGTGCCGCTCGGCGGGGGTGGTCCGCACAGGTGGCCGGCAGACTCCCGGCCCGACTCTGGCCCGCTCCGAGTCTCGACTACAGCTCGCTATCCGCCTCTGCTCGGAGCTCCCGCTCCGTCGCTGACTCTGTACGGGGTCTGACTCTGTACCGGGCCGCCGAGTCGGGCCGCCGGGTTCCCGTACCGCTAGGCCTGTACCGGTGCCGGTGGACAGGTGAGCTCTCGCCCAGCCTCCGTGACGCCACCGCCCGGCCTCCGTGACGCCACCGCCCGGCCTCCAGCTGCGTCACGAGTCCCCGCTGACGAACCACCGCGTCCCCGTCCACCGTCCGATCGTGCAGAGAATACATTTCCCGGGAGGCCCATCCCGCGCCCAGGACAAGCGGGGCTGCCAGCCAGCAGAACCAGCGGCCGGTGATGAGCAGACTGGATTACCCCCGCCGTGACCTGCACACCAGAGGATGTCGGCAGCAATTCGGTCTTGTGACGGCCCTGCAGCGGCCCTGCCACGGCCCTGCCACGGCCCTGCGGCGGCCCTGCCGACACTCTACGGTGTCCCAGTGTCAACAGCGGCGGCGGCGGCGCGGCGGCTGTGGAGAGCGATGGGCAGGGCGGTCACCTGACGACGCCGCGGGCGTCATCGGTCACGGGTTCTGCTGGCAGCGGGCTGGCGGAACACGTGACCCGTCTCGGCAGCGGACCCCAGCTGAGTCCCGTGACGTTCCGACGCCAGTCGCGCTAGGATTATTAAATTTGTCCAATCTGGGGTCGGTGTGGCGCCACCAGCGCGGCAGCTCCACCACCCCGTCGGTCCACGTGACGGGCGCGGCTGTGACCGGCAATAGAATGTGTGTTCTGAGTTCCGGCCAACTTGGCGAGACAGACGGCCCGTTCAATGGGTGTAGACTGGCCTCGACCGGTCTGCCCAGCCCCGGCCGACCGGCTGACCGGTCATCACGGCCCGCAGCCGGTCTGGACCAGATCACAGCGGCCTCGGCGGCCTCGGCGGGGCCGCTACAGACCACGACGCCTTCAGATCGCGGCGATCTGATCTCCCTCAGATCAGCGAGTCGATCTCTAGTGGTCACGTCACGTCACGGTCCAGGTGTGACGTCACGGTCCAGGTATGACGTAGGTGTAGGAACGGGAGGGCCGGGGGCATGGTCCCACTCACTTTTCGGTAATTTTCGCTAAAATATTTGCTTTTGCTTTGTGAAAAAGGTAAAAGGTTTACCGAGACGAGAGAGACCAAATATGCACAGAAATCACCCATAGGGGTGTTGGGTTTCTTTCAAGACGAGACCAAAGTTTCCCTGCCCCTCCTCCCACCCCACTTTTCGTGACGTTCCTTTATCTTTGTACGACGTTATGGTCCGGGTATGACGTCACAGTACTGGTATGACGTGTTCGTCAGCGTCATGACGTCACCTGTCAGCGCCGACAAACTTCGGCCGGAAGTCCTGCCGCCCTCATCGCACTGTCACGCCCCACTCGGTCGCGTCACTGCGTCACTCGGTCACCTCTGTCGCGTCACTCAGTCACCTCGGTCACCTCTGTCGCGTCACTCGGTCACCTCGGTCACCTCTGTCGAGTTCACTGCGTCACTCCGGTCACCTCTGTCGCGTCACTGCGTCACTCGGTCACCTCTGTCGCGTCACTGCGTCACTCGGTCACCTCTGTCGCGTCACTACGTCACTCGGTCACCTCTGTCGCGTCACTCAGTCACCTCGGTCACCTCTGTCGCGTCACTCAGTCACCTCGGTCACCTATGTCGCGTCACTCAGTCACCTCGGTCACCTCTGTCGCGTCACTGCGTCACTCGGTCACCTCTGTCGCGTCACTGCGTCACTCGGTCACCTCTGTCGCGTCACTGCGTCACTCGGTCACCTCTGTCGCGCCACTCAGTCACCTCGGTCACCTCTGTCGCGTCACTCAGTCACCTCGGTCACCTCTGTCGCGTCACTCAGTCACCTCGGTCACCTCTGCCGTCACCGTCACCAGTCACTCACCGCATGACCACGCCCAACACGGAAAACGCGCTCAGAAAAACTGTGTCGGAACACGACTGCCTAATAAGACTGCAGACGCAGAGCGAGAGGTGACCTGTTCTGAATGATCAGTGATCACGGTCAGCGCGGGTCGCACCTATAACGAAGTCGCGTCACCGCCCCATTTAGCCTGTGGTTAACTAACTGTAGTTTGGTGGTTCATTATGTCGCCGACAGGCGCCGCTGGTGGGGCCATTATTGGACGGCCTCCTATCGAAATGAACCGTCTGAGGTAGAGGTCTCAGCCTGATCGTTCACGCAATCACTGAGCGGTACCATTCGTGACGACAAACACGAAAAACAAACAAGTTAATCCCTTGTTAGCTCTACCATGGCCTCAGTTCAGCCAGTGAAAGCTAATCGTCAATGGGAACGCAATCTCGTCCAGAAGTGACAAACAATTTTAAATGGGCACACCAGCGCTATCAATTCAGCCCGTATCGGTGACGGAATATGACGACACACGAGTTCTCCGAAATCTATCTCAAGAGCCTCGAATGCAAACAAAGACGCTGATAGCGTGCAATCTGATCAAATGATCGACGTGTGCTTATTGCAGGCTCGAGTGAGATTTATGCTCTGCATCGCGACTGCGTCATATACAGTGTGATACCAACTGCGTGACTGGCAGCTGCCTCTTCACCACCTCCGATGATGAAGGAGATGACGGGGAGCGCCGGTACCTGGCCCTACACCGAGTTCGGAGGAGGTCTCCATGCACGGTATGACACCGGGATCCGTGGTGGGCGGCAGAGGACGCGAAGAGCGACACAAAGAGATAAGTCCGGGCCCGGCGAACCGTCGGCTGTTGACAGCGGTTAGTGCCCATGCCTACCAGCTGTGACTGCCCGCGAGGCTGCCGGCGCCCCGGGCCGCTACCGAAGGTCAGCCACCAGCTGGACACGCGCCCCCCGCCGGAAGACGCGCCGCATCTCGCCTCTGGTGCGCCATTAGTGGCGACAGCTGGGCCACGACACGGCCGACCGGCCGCCAGATGCCTCCGAGGCACGGAAGCAGGGTTAGACCGGACTCCCCGGGTTGAGGCAGAGCCACCAGGGCGGCGGCGAGAGAGATGTCGCCTCTGTCTCATGATACGCTTCAGCTTCTGTATGATAGCGCAGGTCAGCCAGCTGGATGAGGGAGGTCCTGATCCTGAGCATAGAGCGACTAGGCACAGCGATATGTGTGCCATCCTGGGACTAGATCAGAGCCCTGAGATGGCATATCAGATAGGTCAGGCCGTGACTGACGGCTGCTTTGTTCGCAGGGACAGCAAACCCGCTCTGTAGCTGAATTATCGGAACCGATCGCCCACACACACACGGCCCAGCACTCACAAACACTCGAACCGGACGCGTCCGGTCCGCTTCTGGTCCGCCTCCGGTCCGTGTCCGTCCGTCTCCGGTCCGGCAGCTGGTCCGGCAGCTATACATTGTTCCGTTCGATGACGCCGGGCCTTCCAGCCAATTTGAAGTCGGTAGGAACCGTGGTCCATTACACCCGTGTGCGGCTATCTGCGATCAGGGACCGCTCAGGCCGGGACGCCGAGACGATTGGTCTCTGCTGAATGGCGGCAGCGCGGGACAATAGCACGGACCGGCCGACCCGAATCAGGCAGCGTCGGAGGATGAGTCCTGCCGGCGGCCAGCAGGCGCAGCCGTTTGTTGTGACGGAGCTCTACTTCCCTAAACATGCCGAAACATGTGTGGGAGTGAGCGCATGGGTCCACAATGCACACATCTTGTAGCGGGAATGGCACAGAGCCTGCTTGTATTCTGTACTCCATGGTACAGAGCCCCTTTGTAGTCCCCGATCCATCTTATTTAGCGTTAGTCCATAGACCATAGATCCACTTTTATGACAATCTGGGAACTTTACAGTTGGAAAAACACCAGCGCACTGGCTATTTCTATTCAAGCTTCGGGACTTTACCTAATGGCATCAGACTCCTTCAGTTCCTGAGTCGCTATATATCGCGATGCGTCAGCGGCCTTTAAGGAAATCCTCATCAAGCCGCCTCAATGCATGTGCAGAAGTGAAATCGTCGGTCTGCAAAAAACGTCCGGCCAGGTCTGCGATGGCGGTGCGCAGGTCCGGCAGTGGCGTCACCAGCGAGTGTGTGATTTTCCGGCCCGATTCCGGCTGACCGGCGCTGATTCAGAGGTGGTCAGCGAGCGGTCGGCTGGTAGTGGTCACGTAAGGCAGAGAGAGCCATCAGCGAGTCTCAGCATGTCTGATAGCGATATGTTGCAAGGTGGTATGTCCGTGAAGTTAGCGTCATCGTCATCACACCAATTCCAGCACATCAAGGTGGTGGGAATATATCTGAGCCCATGGTTACCATGGTTACCGCTAGGCGACACAGTCGGCGTCACACAACGAGAGCAGAGTTAGGCTTGATAACGGAATGAAAACATACCGTACGGTTTCACTCTCACTCGTGACCTTTGGCTTTCCCAGCATTGAGCTGACCACAGCTCATGTCCGAGGTCAATGCGTCACCATAGCAGTTCTGCTCCCTCCCGGCCACCCCCCAACCGAACCAGGCTCGCACGTAGTCTAAAGCTGTGGTCAGTATGTCATGTCATGTAGCCACCCAGATGTCAGTACGCTACCGGGTCGTCCAGATCCGGTCCGCACGGGGACGGACGTCGCCCAGATGAGATCCGGTTACGCCGTTGACGTGCTAGCACAGTGGAGGCACGGCGGAGGAGGGGGAGACAGTCGGCGCTCCTGCAAGGCCGCGCCGCGTCCGGCTCTGGGTCAGCAGTAGGTCAGCTGCGGCGGCGGCGGCGGCCGTGTTGCTACATCGCCCCCAGGCATCCAACCGAAGACTCGGCACGCTACTGACCGGTCACGACTCGCGGGTCTCTCATTTCGTAACCGGCGCGAGCATGACCAACAGCTCGAACGGGGCTTTTTGCATTGGATCCGTTCGTTACGGCCAATGCTGACCACTTTTTGCAGCCAATTGCATGATTGGCCACAGATAGCCGGTGGCCCGATTCCTTTGATTAACTTCTCACTCGTCGCACCCTCGTTCGCGCTGAGTCGCCACACCACCGCCCACCTTACTTTCACGCGTTATAGGGTGATCACGCGTTCACGCACCACCTCTTGACCCAATTCCTAGTTCCACCCGCCGCGATTATTCCGAGCCGCAGTTCCTAGAGCACGTGATTCCCGCCCCGGTCGCCCGGTGCGCCGGAAGTCGCTGGCGTCTGCCATTAATTCCTGATCTCGCCCGTTTGATGCACCCCCTCCCCCCCCACCCGGTCACCCGGTCCCACCGGTGCGCACGGATGTCGCTGGGCCTCTGCCATTTGCCTGATCTCGTCCAATGTGCCGGTCGATGCGCAGCCTGGGGCGGCGATCGGGCGGTCGGTCGGTCGGTCGGTCGGTCGGTCGGTCGGTCGGTCGGTCGGTCGGTCGGTCGGTCAGTGGATTGGCCGGTAGCATGGGTCCAGGGTAGGTGGGTTCTGTAGAAGTGTGCAGGAGGCATAGTGACTACCACTCCTCCTTCGTGCTGTCATTTGTGATAAAAAAAAACAGCTTGCCATCACTCCATTCACCCTAAATAGTATCCTATTTTGGCCACCATGGCGGGAGATGCAGCTGACCGGCGGGCCCGGTCGCTGATCCCCGCCATCTAATGCTGACAGACCAGTACCGCGTGCCATCGATCTCGACATTCTTACACTATCTACGGCCAGAAAAACGAGCAGCATGGCGGGGGGCACACCACGAGCTCCCGCCATGACGACTCGATCGGAGTGGGAGACCGCTAGCGCCCGCTGCGTAACCGCACGTCTCCATCGGAATCTCCTCACAGACCACAAGTGCCTGCGTGGCGGCATTCGCCTGTTACAACTATAATCATCATGGTCGGCCCACTCGTCCGTGTTCGGGGCCCGCTAGTCGACCATGTCTAGACGAGATCTACCGACGGGTGAACACACGATAATCCCTGCGTAGCGGGCTCAGATCGGAGCGGGCGCGACACACCGGTGCGCCACGTATGTCGCGTCGCGCCGCGTCGCGCCGCGGCGCGCCGGCGCACTGCGCTGCCGCACGTGCCGCGAGACACCTGTGAGACACCGCGAGACACCAGCCTGTGAGACACCTGTGCGCTGTGTGCCGCTCAACAGCCTGTCTGCCCCCCTCGCCGCTGCCGTTCCCTCGGCACTGTCTCATACTTCCCCTGGTATCTCCCCCTCCGATCGATATCAGTATGAGTAATACCTAACTGGTGAACTCGGCCGGAGAACGGGCGCCCCCGAGCGGAAAATCGGTCGGTGTGAAGGGGACTGCAGAGCGGCTATAGACGCGCTGTCCGCTGGGAGCTTGCTCGGACACGGCCCGGCGACGGATATGTAGCGAACAAGCCGATCCGACACACTGAAGGTGTCAGGGCCAGCAGGGCGGAAAAAGACCGCCCGTTTTATCGGAGCATCTGTCGTTCCTTACCAAGAGATAATCGTTCAAACGCTGTCGTAATTTTATGCCCCCATCACGAAATGGCCTTGTCCGACGGCCGCTGGAGGAAAAATCGCCGGTACAGTTGTACGATTGTCATACGCACAGATGGTGCGCTGTCAGAACAGGGGTGCGGTATAGAATAGAACGGCGGGCTGAGCCGAGCTGAGGCGGCCTCCGGGGCAGCAGGGGCGGGCGGGCCACACAGCGGATATTCAGCTCCGGTCAATGGTCACGTATCCCGCCATATGCCGGCCGCGTGCTTGGGAGGGGTCAGCTGCGAATCGGACACGGAACGGTCGTGTGGGTCTGTTGTGCCGCGTCAGAAGGGAACTAAAGCCACCGAGTCACCTGAGGTGCCACTACAGAACCAACCGCCATTCGCGAATGGCAAACCGGGTATCATCGCCATGCCGTTAGAAGCCAGCGTTTAAATAGAGCGATGGACGGGTGATAAGTCATGCGGTCCACATGTGCTCGCGCAGCTGTCGCGGTACCACTAAATCAGGGATGACTCGGGTGAAGTATGTCAGGTCAACGGACCGTGATCGTTTCGGATCATTTACCATCAGGAGATAAATCGCGCCCCATGTCAAAACCCCTGGTTAGAGATGATCCATTCGTCAGCTGCTGACTCTCAGCTCGGCGGAGTTCAACGTTCAGCACCCACCACAGTGTACCACACCGTGCGAGTCAGCTGGCTGGGCCATGGTGTTTGGCCGGCTGCCGGTTCGCTTTGAGCTGCGATCTATCAATAGCGGCTGATCAGTTGACCACAGACTGCACCGTCAGCACACATCGGTACACACGGGGGTAAACATCGGTACTCTGTGGGGACGAGTCGACTCTGAACCGAGAGTAAATAGTGACCGGCACGTGTCAACAGTCGCAGACAAGGCTTATCATGGGTAGATGAAGGCTTCTAATGGTCAGAGGAAGGCTTCTAATGGTCAGAAAAAGGCTTGTAATGGTCAGAGGAAGGCTTATGATGGTCAGAGGAAGGCTTATGATGGTCAGAGGAGGCTTGTATGGTCAGAGGAAGGCTTATGAGGTCAGAGGAACAGCTTATTAATGATCGGTCAGAGAAGGCTTATTGATGGTAGAGGAAGGCTTATGATGGTCAGAGGAAGGCTTGTAATGGTCAGAGGAAGGCTTATGATGGTCAGAGGAAGGCTTATGATGGTCAGAGGAAGGTTGATAGTGACCTCAGCGGACCCTGGTGTATACGGGCGGCCCGCGCCCCGCACCCGAAGGTCATGTCACGATTGACCCAGTCCAGGACACGGTGTTATTCCTCAGGGAACGTCACGGCAGGCAAGCGTGAAACATCACACGACATCCTGCCAGTGTCATCAGAGATTAACACCTGGTAAGCCGCATTATGGACGGTAAACCACACTATGGACATGTTACAAGTCATAAGCAGGGCGCAACCATCCACGACACGTGTTACACTTAGGTAAGAGCCGTTAACAATAAGGAGTCGACGTGAATTTGTTCAGAATACAATATTGCTCATCTAAACGACCACAGAACTCAGAAGTCCAGTGCAATGAATGGTTAAAGGCCCCGGAGATCAATAACTACCCTGATCATTCGACACACAGTAGCACCAGCGTCCAGCAGAGCACTTAAAATAAGCGCTGTTGTGTTCCGGGAATAGTGCCGAGCACATCTTCAATGTGTGACTTAAATTCCGATAGTATCCTGTCTGTGACTCACCTATGTCCCGTCTGTACCCCGTCTGTATCCCGTCTGTATCCCGTCTGTATCCCGTCTGTATCCCGTCTGTATCCGCGTCGTATCCGTCTTATATTCCCGTCTGTATCCGCGTCTGTATCAACGTCTGTAATCCCGTCCTGTATCCGGCGTCTGTATCCGCGTCTGTATCCCGTCTGTATCCCGTCTGTATCCCGTCTGTATCCCGTCTGTATCCCGTCTGTATCCCGCCTGTATCCCGTCTGTATCCCGTCTGTATCCCGCCTGTATCTCGCCTGTGTCCTAATTGTACCCCGTATGTAGTCCCGTCTGTGTCCCGCCAGTGTCTCGCCTGTGTTACCGTCATGTCCCGCCTGTGTCCCGCCTGTGTCCCGCCTGTGTCCCGCCTGTGCCCCGCCTGTGTCCCGTCTCTGTCTCGGGTATAGCCCGTGTTCCTATAGTTCCCGTGTTGTTCCCTGAGGTCAGTGTAGTTCCTATGTTGTCCCCTGAGGTCAGTGCAGTTCCCGTGTTGTGCTCTGAGGTCAGCGTAGTCCCCGTGTTCTTCCCAGAGGTCAGTATAGTGTCCGTGTTTGTCACCTGATGTCAGTGCAGTGTCCGTGTTGTCCCCTGAGGTCAGTATAGTGTCCGTGTTTGTCCCCTGAGGTCAGTGCAGTGTCCGTGTTGTCCCCAGAGGTCAGTATAGTGTCCGTGTTTGTCCCCTGAGGTCAGGGTGGTATCCGTGTCAGTGTTATGCCCCGAGGCTACAGCGGCTCGGCTGCCGCAGCCCTGCTCGGACAATGGCCCGACACTCGAGACCAGCGGAGCATGGCTGGCTGCAGAGATAGACACGCTGGTAGTGAGGGACGGCGTGGTGGCAGGGAGCTGGAGCTGAGCTGAGCTGAAACTAACGCTGAGGCCGCTACACTGCCGACAAGAGGGACGGCGTGGTGGCAGGGAGCTGGAGCTGGAGCTGAGCTGAGCTGAAACTAACGCTGAGGCCGCTACACCGTTGACTGAGTCCCAGCGAACCAGACGCCTCTGCCCCCACCCCCTAACTTTCGGAAGGTGGTGGCGCGCGCTGTCTGTCTGTCTCGGTAGGACTGCGCCAACACAAGCATTACAAGTCAAAACATGGAGGTCGAACCATCGATGGCTGTCGTTGATAGTTTGATAGAGACGCGACTGATAGACACAAACGTGAGATCAAGATAAGATTGCCTTGCTGCACGGGTCGGGAGAGCAGACTTCAGAACGATAACTTCAGGCTTGCAGAAGCACAATAGCACGTCAATATCGAATGACGAGACAAATCGTCCGTCAGACGGCACCCACCTGATTGAGATCCAACACGGAACCAGCTCGACCGCGGGGAGTATCCACTGTCACCCGGACCACAGTCTCAGTTCGCTCAGTTCGTTCGGTCACTGTTCGATCACTGGCGCCGCTGCAGCGGACGCGGAGGTCGCCGACACCACACGCAGCTCCGCGCACAGCCGCTCACCGTCCGCGGTCTCACACTCGCTGAGCACCTCCGCGGCCGCCGCTACTCGAGGAGTCCGCCAGCGCGGCGGCCGACCGGCCGGCGGCGGAGCGCCCGCCGCTGCCCCGACCCGAGTTAGCTGGGTTTTATATTAGCGACCTGGTTACGTCGCTCGGAGAAGACCAAAACAGATGGTGGGATATCTAAAAGGTCTAGTTTGGTGATAATATGTGGTTTGAGTCGAGAAAAGTTGTCGTTAATGAAGCGCCGTGATATTGCCAAAGCTGGTCGTCTCGAGATGAGGTAGTTCCAATTTCTCTCGCTAGATGGTGATGGCGTCGGAAGTCAGTGAGCCCTGTCGCCGCTCGATATGCGGAGAGTACTGCCGGAGGGGTCAATGCATTTTGAAGATGCAGGGAGGAATGCGCTGCATCTCAGCCGTGCGTTTCGGTCCGGAATAGCCTGAAGCGATGGTGTGGTCGCACTACGCGCAGATCATGACTCCGCCCCCTCGCGGTCGCCCGCGGCTCGGCACGCACCCTGAGTCATGGACGAGTGTGGTCATAACAGACACGAAGGCTGAATGGCAGACAAACTAAGATGCATCGCGCTGGTAAGATAAGCCGGTGCGGTTCAGTCCAGTGGCTCGGCAGGCTGCTTACAGCTGGGTCATCGACCTGAGGCTGACATCCAGAGAAGCAGCGCGATATAATACCGGCATGCGCTGAGCAAATGTGCGTCGTATATGGACGGCGGACGTGACCGGCGGTTGAAATGTCACTGACGGACTGTCGCCAGAATTTACAGACGGTCGGATTGTCACAGAGTCGGACGCTAATTTCCGCGGACCGGAGATCTGCAGTGACTTATCAGTGGCGTGTCTGACATATCGAGGCGATTGGTCCACCGCGCTGGAGGACGGGTTTCTCAGCTGGCTGCGGCCCGACGCTGAATTCACAGTCACGCTTCTGTGATAGCCATCACAGGAGGAACGAATCCGCTCAATACATCAGCGTGATTATTTCAGGTTAATCGGCCCTATTTTCCACAAAGCCTCACCTTTGGTCGAATGTCTGACAGAATTTGTCGGACGATTGAGCTCAGCCTGACTTGAAAGGGTTCGTGTGGTGCACCGTTTTAAACGGATCAACACAGGGTGACAGGGCTAAATGTATTTACGAAGTAATATCGCATATAGGTCCATGTCGAGAACAGTGTTTGACATCAGGGAACAGTTGGAGCTTAGAGCATCAGCCATCAGAGGGAGTTCCGCCACAGGGGGGACTTGACCCCCCATTTTTATATTTAATTTTTTTAAATAATCATTAAGCGTTTAAACACATTATTTTATAATAATTTTCAACCCATTTTTTAACATAACTACGCATGGGGTGGGCGTTGCATAGAAGAATCGACTTCTAAGAATGCATTTGTCCCCCCCCCCCCAAAAAAAAAAAAAAAAAAAATCGGAACGTGGCGGAGTTCTTGGCCATAATACTTTATCATGTCATGTCATACAGGGGAGGGTGGGTATGGTTCGGACGGCAGGATAGTCTGGGAAAGTCGATTTTCTCGAAAACTGTTGAAGGTGACAACACCATTGCATCGGCGCGGGGTGTTTTGGCGCGCTCAGCAGACAGTCAGTTGACGCAATACTGCGCCGAGGAGGGACGGGTCGGGTCGTTCGCACGTGTGGTAAGCGTTTTCACTTTTTGGAAAAGCGTATAATGTAATTTTTGTTGTCTTATCGGAGTGTCTCACAGTTTTAAAGAAGCAAGTTTTTGCTTCATCTTACTTTTGAGGTTTCAGTATGGCTGCCACTGTTGTGCATTGAAGTTTTAACTTGACTGTGAGTGTAGTCGTGATCAAACACAATTTTTAAATTGCTTTAAGATGGGCGGCCGGGAGGTGTGAGGTGCCTCTGGGCAGCGTATGGTGGGGATTATTCAGACTGGTTACTCAAAGCAGGCTACTCAAAGGTGCAGATTTCTCAAAGTCAAGGCCCACACGAACTGATTGACAGGTCATGCGAAACGGTACTGGAGCTACGTTGGCCGCAATAATTTCAGGGATATTTTGTCTTTCATCAAAACTGTTCGATGAAAATAAAGAGATCATTCCTTGGCTGCGTTTCGACCAATTGTGACACAGTTTAAGCTGAAATGGGGAATGGATGAACTTTGTGCTCGGACCTCGGAAGTATCGCTTTTACGTTTTACTTGCATAAAATGGTGGCACTATGGGTGGCTCCCCGGCCTTCCGAAGCTACCCCACCCTCTATCTGACTTCACTTCACCCCACAAGTGGAGTACTTTCGGACGTTTGACATCACGTGACATTTACACGTTTGACGTCTTTGCATTTCAAGGTAATTCAGATTTGTAATGAATAATAACCAAGGCCAGATATCACGAATCGATGGCCTTATTTGAAGTTCTATAGAATAGATCAGTTACCGAATTTGTGGCGACGAACTAAAAATGTCCGAACCATACTCACGGTCTCACCCTCCCCTACCTACCATGTCAGGATCAATTAGAGAACAGTAATGACATGTGGGGTTTTGTGAATTGTACTGCTGTTAAAGGTCGTGACTCGTGACAGCTCCCCAGGACGGATTTCGTGCGCGAAATGTAGTACCCTCCCACCTTTGAAGCAGGAGCGGGATAGGTTGCATTTTTACCATTCACGGACACGGCAGGCCGCGTCGCCGCCAACGCATTGCGACGCGAGAACTTTAAAGTTGGCAACACATACCTATAAATATTTCAAGGAAAAATAAAGGCAGTATAAGCGAAACAACTACCAAAACACTTGAGTTTTGAACGATCACAAGTCAAATGTCATCATATCGGTATTCCCGTGACGTAAGGTGACAAAGCACTAAAAACATATAAGGGTATTTCGGTATTTCTTGATTGCTGCACGCATTTTCCTCCGTGTCTGCGATGCCGGCGGGTAAGTTCAGTCTATCGGTCATGAGAGCCGTCCAGAGGAGTCCCCCGTGGGAGGCTGGGGCGGATCCAGACAGCCCCCCCCCCCCTCTGGATTTGCCAGTGGTGGGAGGAGTCCGTGCTCTCTGTCGACTCTGCACCGGAGAGGGGCATTCCCTCCGTCACGGCAGTCAGTGCCCTCTGTGACTGATGACGTGGTGCACCGGATACACTGGGTCCCGGACCGCCGCGTGTTTCAACGGCGTGTCACGGCTCAGCACGGCCGCCACAGAAGTCATCACGATTTTACAGCTGCCCGGGCACGCGTTCATACGGAGGGGCGTGACTCAAGACAATCTCTAGCACGTGCCCCGGGATGTCATTGAATCCGGTGACACAGAGTGCTACCTTGCTACCGAGTTAACATTGCCACAGACAGACTGCAAGTCTGAGGTGTCACACTGGTCCCATACTGTTCATAGTTTATCGTTTTCATCATAGATGTAAATATTTGTATTGGGAGCGAAAGGGGAAACATATGTCATAGATAACAGGAGACATGTTCATGTCTCCTGTTATCTATGCACATATGTGTAGGCTTTACTTTTTGTTTCTGTGATATTGTTGTGCCAATCAATGAACGTATTTTCGGAATAGTTGGTTCATTAACTCCTTAAGTCTGGGATTTTTGTCCTGTTTTACCGTGGTATCTGCTTACATCCCTTGAAACAATTTAATTTTTGTATGTCCTGTCTTTCGGTCTAAATTTAACATATTTTGAATCTGATCATTTTATGAGACATTACAGTACCGGTAAGGTTTTGTGGAGCCACATGCTGCTAATTCTTAAAACTAACGTATATTTTACACTATGATTCCATAATAATTGTGATGAATGTCTTGATTTCTTGCACGACCTTCCAGGAATCAGCGCTGGAAGAAGTGAACGGTTACCTTCTTCCCGAATTCGAAATCAAATGAGGAAAATGCATTAGGTACAGTTATTCTCAGACCCGTACTTTTGTGGTGAAATTAAATTACCCACTTAAAATGTTTGTACTTGGCATGCAACGGGCAGCGCATTTTGCAGCAAAACAAAGACGATAGAGGTTATGACAGCACGATTAGAAACTTATACGGCTCTATTGTAGAAAGAAGCTGGAAGTACCTAATACCTGTTACCTGCCGTATGTGAACGGCGGAAAGCCTCACGCATCATTCTGCAGAGTTTTTCGGCGCTTGCTGCGGGTCTTCTGTGAAAGTACCTATAAATGACGCATTTACCGTTAGAGCATACGCGGACCATTGCACATTGCAAGCACCAGTACTCAGTAGCTGTGGTATCCGGTATCGTTAACTGAACAAAGCATCTGCCCTGGCTCAACGGAGCTCATTGAAGCAGACTGTGTCATCTGTGACGACGGCAGGGAATCCTTCCTTCGCCGCCCTGTTGGGCAGTTCTAATACCGTACGCGTGCACCAGGTGAGGACCTTCTCTGTCTCTTAATCCAGCGACAGGTGTCTTCGAGTGCGACAATGAAGCATTAGTGCGGGCTGAAAGACGGTCCAGGATGTGTGCAATGTGCGTGAAGTGTGCACTGTGCACCTTTGTGCGGCACGCACGGTGGTCTATGACGCACTCGTGCCACGCTCGCGCTGCACAGTGTACCCAGCTTACCGTCTATCTGTCAAACCGCCCCACATACCACGTATGTACAGGAACAGAATGGTACGAGACGACCACTATGCTCATATTACACGTGCAAGGCCG
This sequence comes from Semibalanus balanoides, assembly GCA_014673585.1. Lineage (NCBI taxonomy): Eukaryota > Metazoa > Arthropoda > Thecostraca > Balanomorpha > Balanidae > Semibalanus > Semibalanus balanoides. The sequence goes on along the minus strand of VOPJ01008793.1, from coordinate 407 downwards.
TATCAGGTTCGCTTCACCGTACTGTGCACACCGCTATTAATGTAAGCCGACAGTGCGGATGTCAAAGGTGTGTCAGAGCGATAATGCACTATGAGCGAGTTTCAGTTTCATTCCTAGGAGCGCCACTGCAGACGGCCAGCGGCGGCGACAACTGCAGGCGGCCGGCGGCATTTTGGATTACATTGCAGGTGTCCGGAGACACTGCAGACGGTTCAGGACAGCAGCGCCGGAACTAAGCATCCCTCTCATCAGTCGTGTCCAGAGGCGTAGCCAGGGGGTGCAAATGGTGCTCCTGCACCCGGAAGATTTTGCCGGGCCCCCTGTGCCCGGCTGCAACCGCACGGTCTGGCGGCCGTCATTTTATGTTGTTGTAAAATGCCACGAGAGAAGCGGATCCCATGCGCTGT